>CABHPP010138535.1:0-61275 GCA_902168425.1 Peromyscus attwateri | reverse complement strand
TGTCCCTGGGCTTGGGGCTACCCTTGAGACCTGAGATGTACTAGACTCTCTCTTCTCTTGCTCGTGGACCTGGATGGTACGGACTGTCTGGGGGCAGAACAGTGTTGGACTGTACCTCAGCTTTCCAGGACCCTATGATAAATCTCCCATGCTGTAGTGAGTCCCCCCCCCCCCCAATAAATCCCTTCGCCCTTTAAGCTGACTCCGTGGATTTCTCACATTAAAGGTCATCCTGGGCTACATAGTAAGTTTCAAGAGCAACCTGGGCTACATGAGATTGTCTCAATTGTTTTTTATTTAAAAGCCAAAAAGACAATATATTTAGCTGATTAAATTATGAATATCCATACAATGATACAGTCTGTAGGCATTAAAAAACATTGGTACAGAGTCTGGTGAGAGGGCCCAGGGATAAAGTGTGTGCTGTGCAAGCCTGAAAATCCAAGTTCACATCCCCAGCATCCATGTAAAAGCCAGGCATGCTTGTTACGTTTCTGTTGCTGTGACAACCAACTGTAACTGAAAGCAACTTGGAGAGGAAAGGGTTTATTTTCTTACAGGTTGCAGTCCATCATGGAGGGAAACCAAGTCAGGAACCTGAACAGAAACCGTAAGGAAAAGCTGCTTGCTGGCTTGCTCCTTGTCTTAATTAGGATGACTACTGCTGTGATGAAACACCATGACCCGAAGCAAGTTGGGGAGGAAAAGGTTTATTTGGCTTACACTTCCACATCACTGCTCATCACTGAAGGAAGTCAGGACAGGAACTCAAACAGGGCAGGAACCTGGAGGCAGGAGCTGATGCAGAGACCATGGAGAGTTGCTGCTTATTCGTTTGTTCCTCATGGCTTGCTCAGCCTGCTTTCTTATAGAACCCAGGACCACCAGCCCAGAGATGGCACTATCCACAATGGGCTGGACGGACCCTCCCCATCAATCACTAATAAGAAAATGCCCTGCAGGCTTGCTTACAGCCCAATCTTAGGAGGCATTTTCTTAATTGAGGTTCCCTTCTTTGAGATGACTTTAGCTTGTGTCAAGCTGACATAAAAATATCCAGCATACTCCCTCTAACTTACTTAGATACCATTCTTTAATAATTATTTATTTTTAATTTTGTCTCATTCTGTAGTCCGGGCTGTCCTGGAACTCACTTTGCAGACCAGGCTGACGTTGAATTCATAGAGGTGCACTTGCCTCTGCCTCTGGAGTACTGGTAAAGGCATGTGCCACCGTGGCCATCTTCAGCTACTTTTTTTTTGTTTGTTTGTTTTTGTTTTTGTTTTTGTTTTTCGAGACAGGGTTTCTCTGTGTGTAGCTTTGCACCTTTCCTGGAACTCACTTTGTAGACCAGGCTGGCCTCGAACTCATAGAGATATGCCTGCCTCTGCCTCCCGAGTGCTGGAATTAAAGGCATGGGCCACCAATGCCTGGCCAGCTACATTTTTATACAGTTGAGGCGCATATATATATAAGAAATTAAGAAAATGCCTTACAGACATGGCCAGAGAGCGATCCGATCTGAGCAATTTTTCAGCTGAGTTCCCTCTTCCCAGTTTGTGTCAGGTTTACAGATGATGTTAGCTATGGCAGTGGCTCTAACTCCAATGCTGTGGAGAAGAGAAGGAGACAAGAGGATGCTGGAGAATAGTTGGCCTGCCAGTCTAGCTCCAAGTTCAGTAAGAGACCCTGTCTCAAGGAATAAAATGGAGTTTGATTGAGGATGACATCCCAACATCAGCTCCTAGCCTCTATAAACAACTCCATGAATGAGCATGTGTGTATGTCTCAAATGAACACACACACACACACACACACACACACACACACACACATACACACACATACACACACTGGTCTGGGCTTGAGGCAGATCTGTAGATCTCAGTAGTAGAGTGCTTGCCTAGCATGTACAAAACCCTGTGCTCTATCCCCAGCACTGAGAAAAATTTGCCCTTCCTTTCAAATTTGAAAAAAAAAATGTTGGTGTGGTGTGCAGTATCTGGCCCATGCTAGCTTTTCACTGTCAGTAGAAATGTCCAGCATTAATGAGGGCATGAGCAAAAAGTTAACTCTTTCAAGTGAGTGTACAAACAGAAGAAGACTTTCTAGAAGACGATTTACAACTCACAGCACAAGCTCCTAACTGTTTCAGTTTTATCCGTTCGCAGGGGTCTAGCCAAAGGAGATCAGCAGACTGGCGAATTAAGATAAATCTGTGAGAAAATCTGTAAAAGTGTAGTTCTTTTTCATTTTTGTTGTGTGTATGAGTATTTTGCCTGCATGTGTGTCTGTGTACCGTTTGTGTGCCAGGTTCTCACAGAGGTCGGATGAAGACATTGCATCCTCCTGGGACTGGAGTTACAGATGGTTATGAGCGGCCACGTGGATGCCAAGAACCGAACTCAGGTCCCCTGGAAGAGCAGTCATTGTTTCTTAATCACTGGGCCATCCTCCAGCTCCAATCTATTTTCTTATTATTTTTGTGGCCATGCATGACATATGTGTGGGGGTCAGGGTGCCACAGCACACATGTGGAGGTCAGAAAATGACTGTTTGGTCAGTTCTCTCTTTCCACCATGGGGGTTCTTGGAATCAAACTCATTTTGCCAGGTTTGTTCAGCAAGAGCCATTATTGACGGAGTGATCTCACTTGTCCCCAAAGTGTGAGATTTAATACAAAAGCAACGAAGTAAATACAAATAGGAGAGTAGTCACAGCACATCAGTGTGACTGTGCCTTCATGAGGCCACTGCAAAATTGATAAGGCATGTTTCTCTCTTCGTTTCCATGACAACACGCTCCTCTGGGTTTTCTATTTTACTGATTCCTCCATCTCAGTATCTGTTATTGAATCTTTGTCTCCGGGTGTATAAACTTGTGTGATGCATGTTATCTGTCTCCAAATTCACTTAGGTGAACCACATACATTACTCTATCACCCCAGCCATGGTGGTATATGCCCATAATCCCAACACATCAGAGATGGAGGCAGGTCACAGTCAGCTACAAGAGAACTTCTCTCAAAACATACCCCACAAAGACAGGTGCCCAAGGGTATGCATTTGATGGTGTTTAGTAACAATATTATTGGTATTATAATAACACATTTTTAATGGGCCACTATCTGGGATGGTTAATGTTGTCAACTTGATGGGATCTAGAATCATCTAAGAGTTAAGCCTCCAGGCACACCTGCAGGGGACTCTCTGGATTAAGGTTAGCCTCTGAGACTGTCCTTAAGGGATTAGATAGATTGTGTCATGACTCCGTGAATGGCACCTTTTTCTCTAGGCTGGATTGCTGGACTGTATTAAAAGAAGTAAGTGAGCTGAGTAACAGGTATTCATTGCTGTCTGCTTCAACTCTTTCTTTTATTTTTCTCAGTGCCAAGGATCACAATGGGGGCCCCATGCATGTTAGGTAAGCACTATGCTGCTGAGCAATATCCCTAGTCCCTGCTGCCTCTTTTTTTTTTTTTTGGTTTTTTGAGACAGGGTTTCTCTGTGTAGCTTTGCGCCTTTCCTGGAACTCACATTGGAGACCAGGCTGGCCTCGAACTCACAGAAATCCGCCTGCCTCTGCCTCCCGAGTGCTGGGATTAAAGGCGTGCGCCACCACCGCCCGGCCCCGCTGCCTCTTTTTAATAAAAAAAATTATTACATTTTTATTTATTTTGTATGCGTTCACATGCCTGTATGCATGTGTGCATACACTCCATAGAGCATGTCAGAGGACAATTTGTAGGAGTCATTTCTCTCTGAGTTGGTTCTCACTTTTACCATGTAACTCCTGGGGCTTGAACTCAGGCTGTCATGCTTGGCCGCAAGCCACTCTTATACACTGAGCCATCTCATTAGACCTGTTCTTTGCTTCTTGGCTATGGATGCAAATGACCAAGCTATCTCAAACTCCTGCTGTAGTGACTTCACTGCCATGATGGTCTGTACCTCTAAACTATGAGCCAGAAACAAAACTCACCCTTAAGTTGCTTTTGTCAAGAGTATTTTTATCACAGCAGAAAAAGAAACCTAGACAATGTCCATCAATAGAAAAAGGGACAAAGACCCTTTGTAAATGAATATTATTGAGCAACTAGAGGTAAGTAGTCCAGATATATCATGAGGGACATTGAATCAGTACAGTGAAAACCCTAAATCACAATGCGACTGTGGTGGTTTGAATGTAACTGGCCCTATAAGCTCATAGGGAGTGACACTATTAGGAGGTGTGGCTTCGTTGGAGTAGGCGTGGTCTTGGAGGAGGTGTGTCACTGTAGGGGTGGGCTTTGAGGTCTCCTTTGCTCAAGCTTTGCTTAGTGTGACACTCAATTCACTTTCTGCTGCCTGTGGATCAAGATGTAGCTCCTTCTCCAGCACTATGTCTGCCTGCATGCCACCATGTCCCACGATGACGATAATGAACTAAACCTCTGAAACTGTAAACCGGCCCCAATTAAATGTTCCCCTTTTTAAGAGTTGGTGTGGTCATGGTGTTTCTTCACAGCAATAGAAACCCTAACTAAGACAGCAACTATATTCAATGTTCATGTTTTTGAGCACTGTCATATCAACCCTGCTCCCTCACCTTGTCCTAAGTGTTTTTACTCATTGACGAGCATCACAAACATGCTACAGAGATACTGTGATTGTCTTATTTTATAGTCAAGAACATAGGGGCAAGGGAAGCTTTTCAAATACTCAGACCAAGGACATAAGACTTACACATTGCACAACTGGGATTTTTTTCACATACCATTTTTCACTGGTGTCTATATATTCTTTCCCTTTTCAGTGGTGTGTGTGTGTGTATGTGTGTGTGTGTGTGTATTTACACGTATGCCTGTTTTGGGAAGAGGGTGCATATGTGTACACACACTTGTGAAGACCTGAGGTTGATGCAAGAATCATCCTTGATGTCCCTTCCTCTTATTCACTGAAGCAGGGGCTCTCAGTCAAACCTGGAGCTCACTGATATGGATGGTCAGACTAGCCAGCATGCTCTGAGAATACCGTCTCTTTCTTCTGGGGCTGAAATTACATCTGGGCCACCATGCACCTATCATTTATGTGGGTTTGGGGGATCTAAACGCCTGTGTCTATTTTATAATACTTTTGTTAAGATATAATTTGTTTTTTTTTTAAAGTACTCTTTTCTTTTTCTTTCTTTCTTTCTTTCCTTCCTTCCTTCAGATTTATTTATTACATATACAGTGAGTGTTCAGCCTGCAGGCCAGAAGAGGGCACCAGATCTCATTGTAGATGGTTGTGAGCCACCATGTGGTTGCTGGGAATTGAACTCAGGACCTCTGGAAGAGCAGTCAGTGCTCTTAACCTCTGAGCCATCTCTCCAGCCCCTGTTAAGATATAATTTGTATATTATATGATTTGCTCTTGTAAAGTGAATTTAGTGTATTCAAAGAAATGTGAAACTATCATGGATAATTTTAGACATTTTCATCACCCTGCAAAGAGACAGATCCGTAGCAGACCGAACTGAAACCCAAGCAGTTTGACTCCAAATTTAGCTTCAGAATAGAACAGCATGGTGTCACATATGCAAATGTTTTACATATGCCAAAAGTGTGTGTCATTTATGCACATATAGTCATGTTAAAATACACACGGAAATGTTACTGACATTATCATTACTATTATTATTGTTTTGTTTTGTTTTTTGAGACAAAGTCTTATGTAACTACAGCAGGTCTTGAACTCTCAATGTAGCCCAGGCTGGTCTTGAACTCCTGATCCTCCTGCCTTCACCTCTCGATTGCTGGGATTACAGGGACACACCACTGTTATGCCCAGCTTCTTACTTTATTTTTCACAATGCTAAGGACCAAGCCCAGAGCTCCAAGAATTCTACCACTGAGCTCTGCCCCACATAGTACTAACATTATCATCATCATTATCATAATTGAGAAATTATTTCTATACATTCCACATTGACCCAAAACTCAGTATGCAACCCAGACTGATCTTGAACTTTCAATCCTTATACCTCAGCCTCCTGAGTGCTGAGTTTAGACGGGAGTACCAACGTGCCCAGCTAGCTCCTGACTAAGAGTGATTACCAGGCTGGGTAGATGACTAATTGGAAAAGAATTGCCTTCCATGCATGAAGACCTGAGTTCACTAACCAAGGATCTGAGTTTGAATGTCACAGAATCTACTTTTTAAAAGACTTATTTATTTTTATGTGCATTTGTGTTTTGCCTGTGTGTATGTCTGTGTGAGGGTGCCAGGTCCTCTGGAACTGGTGCTACAGACAGCTGTGAGCTGCTACGTGGATGCTGGGTTTTGAACCCAGGTCCTCCAGAAGAGCAGCCAGTGCTCCTCACCCCTGAGCCATCTCTCCATACAGAACCCATTTTTTTAAAAGCTGGACATGATGGAACACACTTAAAACCTCAACATTGTGGTGAAGCGGAATTCCTAGTGAGAATAGCCTACTTGGTGAGTTCCAGACCAGTGAGGGACAGTGTCTCATAAAACAAAGTGTTGCTGGTTCAGCAGGTAATGCCTGCTTCCAAGCCTGATATCCTGAATTCAATCCCTGGGACCCACACAATAGAAAGAAAGAACTGACTCCAGCAAGTTGTCTCTGAACTCCACATATGCACCATGCCATGTACATGTGCACACAAACACAATAAACAAAGAAACAAAATGTAATTTTAAAAAACTAAGGTGGACTGTACCAGAGAAACAATACCCAATGGTGTCCTCTGTCCTCTACACACACATACACACATGCACACCTGAACACACATATACACACATAAGAGTGATTATCATTTTTTTCCTGCTGAGACAGTCTATGATCCAGTGTATACCAGGGTACCCTAGAACTCAGTACATAGCTGAAGATGACCTTTGAACTTCTGATCTTCCTGCCTCCACCCCTCAAGCCCAATTTTATGTAATGCCAAAGACTGAACCCAGGGTTTCATGCATGCTTGGCAAGCACTCTGCTCACTGAACACATTCCCAGGCTTCAGAGTAATTATCTCTTGAGAGCATGTAAGGAGACTGATTTCTGAAAGGCTTGCATCCAGCTGGAATCAGCTCCATCTGTGATCACCATTTCTATAGTAAAAGTAATTGGTACAGTTGGAGGAAGGTTTTTCTCCTTATGAAACTCATGTCGAAATTTAGTCCTTGTTATGAGATTAAAAGATGAGACTTGGTGGAATCTTTAAGAGGAGATTAATTATCTACTCTCATGAATGAATTAAGCCACTTATGCAATTAATGGACTAATGGGTTTTTGGATTAATTGTTTTTTTTTTTCCAAGAGGTTGCTGTAAAAGCCAGTTCAGCTGTCTTGCTCATGTTTCCTACTCACCATTGTGATGGCCCATGGAGCCTTGGGACTCTGCCAGCATAAGGCCCCAAGTGTAGTTCCTCTAACTTAAACTTTAATTGTAACTAAAACAAACTTTTTTCTTTATAATGTGCTCAGCCTGTGGTAGTATGTTATTCACTACATAATTTGTAGTAAATCACAAGTCACATTCAACATCAGTGGTTAATTTGGGGTGTGGAAATATTGGTATATTATTTGTTTTCAATATTCTTCATATTCTTTGCTCTTTTGTTTTAAAGTATTAGTATCATGTGGTTCTTATTAGTATTTGTGTTGTTTATCTTGTCTTGATTTTATTTACTTTATAATTATTATTTTTTTGAACAGAGGCTCAGGTAGTCCAAGTTAGCTGGAAAGTTTCTAGGTAACCAAAGAAAGTCTTGAAGTCTTGACCCTTCTAGCTCTGTCTCTTTGAAATGTGGTGCTGGGAAAACTGGTAGGAGCAGAAAAATGAAAGCAGATCCCTATCTCTCACCCTTTATGAAGATCAACTCAAAATAGATAAAAAAAAAAAGAAAAACAACAAATATATGACTTCAACCCTGAAACTACTATAAGAGAAGGTTGTGTTGTGGGGGAGACTTCAAAATATAGGCATAGGCAAGGACTTTCTGAAAAAGGGCTCTATCCATTCATTATGCCAACAACTGACAAACAGGATTGCGTAAAATCAAACATCCAGTACTCAAAATATAAAGTACAAATGACCAGTAAACAGGAAAAAATGTTCAGTATCCCTGGCTATCAGAAGACTGCTAATTAAATGTCATCGAGGGACTAGGGGGTGCAGCTTAGTTGGTAGAGTCCTTCCCTAGCCTGCAAGAAGTCCTGGGTTCAATTTCCAGCACCTCACGATCACATAAACTTGGTGTAGATGTACATGCCCGTGATCTTGAAATTCGGGAAACCAGAGGCAAAAGGATCAAAAGTTCAATGTCATCCTCAGATACATAGCAAGTTCAAGGCCAGACCGCACTATATGAGACAGTCTCAGGAAAAAAAAAAAAAAAAGTCATTCACAAGAAAACCATACATCCTGAGATTATCATAGTAAGCAAATTGAGTCAAATCAATATCACACTAGAGGGCAAGATCACAGCAAGTTTGGGGCTCTTATGTCCTATGTAGCACGACTATCTGGAAAAAGAATAAAGAAAAATATATTATGTTTTGAAAATGTTTGTTTGCATTTATTTGTTTGTTTATTTGGTGTGTATGTGGGGAGGTGCACATGGAAGCCAGAACAACTTGCTGGAGCCAGTTCTGTCCCTTCCACCACATGAGTTGTGGGGACCCAACTCAGGCCATCAGTCTTGGTGGCAAGCACCTTTATACCTTGAACCATCTCACCAACCATCTCACCTTCTAAAGTTCTCCATTGGGGTTTCCTGGGAAAGCTTTACTTTTATGTTCATATTCCCATAATCCTCAAATCTTCACCCTTTATAGATGAATTTTATTTGTGCAATTATTCAAATACAATTTATAACTGTGTCCTCAAATGATACTGGTTTAGAAACTTCCTAATGTTTTATTATATAACATACATAACATCTCCTTAATTTATAAAGAAGCTTCTGATGTTACCTAAATTACAGGATTCAAGTTACATGAAATAAACTGACATCTCTATCTCAGGCTTTCCCTCATGTTACTGAACGCCCATCTTTTCTTGGCTGAGCTCTGATACTTTGTTTATCTTGGCTTTAAGCAACTTGGTTGTGTTTGATATGCACTGATGTCATCTTTTAGCATCTTTTAGCATCTTCTTCCCTTCTGGCATCCTTTACTCTCCCACGTGAGAGCATCTTCTATCAGATATAGATTTTCTGTTCAAAGAGTGGGAGGTGGCGTGGGGGGGAGGTCTGGGCATACATTATACATTCTCCAACCGGTTTCTCTCCAACAACAAATTATTTAGCAACAAATTATTTAGAACCTGGAAACGAGGTCAGGTCCTGAAGCATCATTCATTCTCCTTAAGTTCCTAGATCCAGTGTAGTGTCCGGGCCAGGGCAGCAAGGCCCCACTCGGCACCCGTACTCACTGATGGACGCCATAACCGGAAGTAGCCTCTTGCCCAGTGGAATTCCCCCCACAGCCATGTGTACTCTCCCACGTGGCAGTTTGGCTGCAGGCTCCACATAGGGGGAAGTTAGGTGGAGCGATGATGGCCCAAACTTAGGGGACGACTTTCTAGTAGGTTTTTCTTTGAGTGGCCAAAAGCAACGATGGACTCAGGCCTCAGCTCCTGCAGCCCCTCCAGGCTGTCCTCAAGAAAGTCTATCCTACTTTTTTGACCATGACATCCAGCCTGGCTTTCTGCCCTACCCAGAAGTAAGCGTTATATGCTAGGTGTTGTCCTGGTTTCAATTTCATAGCAATCCATATACGTCTATATAGTATATATTTAATAATAATTGCCTGTTTATGATCATTTTGCCGTACTCAGAAATCTTAAGGAGCCCAATGTTGCCATGCCCAGCACTTACAAGAAAGAGAATGAGAGTTCAAGGCCATCTTGGACTACATAGTTTGGTGCCAGCCTGGATTCTATGACATGTCCTGTCTCAAAAAGTCTTTTTTTTTTTTTTTAAAGCAAGAGAAAAGGAAGAGGAGGCAAGGGAAGAGAAAAAAGAAAGAAACAAATTGGGAGCAAGGGAGAAAGGGCCCTGCTAGTGTTGTCTGAAATGGCCGTGTGTCAAAGGCTTGTACCTCAAAATGTACAGAACTAAGGCCTTGTTGCTCTAGGCTGTGACCTAGACTGTCTGTTCTTCGACTTACACAATCAACCTGCTCTACTTACAAAAAGAAAAAGCAAGCAAGCAAACAAACAAAAAAAAATGATTTGGGAGAAGCTTTTATGTGGGCCCAATTTTGCGACACCAAGGCGTAGTCCAGGGGCTCAAAAAGTGGGCCAAGCCTAGTGTGGGGGCCCACACCTGTAGTCATGGCACTTGTGGATAAAGACAAGGGGATTAGAAGTTTATGGCGATTCTTGGTTAAAAAGACAGTTTGGGGCCAGTTTGTGCTAAACTGCAACCTGTCTCAAAATGCTTAAGGAGGAGGGGGGAGCTGATGGAATAGGTGGGCGTAGGCCAAGGACATTGTACCAATTATTACAAAGTTCTTCGTATAAATGAAGTATTGTGACTATCAATCACAAGTCTCCAGCAGGGCTATCGGGATGAACTACTGCCCCTCTAGCCTAGATGAAAATGGCTACAGGTCATCGTCTACTTTGTCTTAGGAGTGCTGCTTTCCCTGGCCAAGGCAGGCTGTCTGGATATATCTTCAGCAAGGTCATAGTGGTCCTCTGTAGAGGAATGTCCACTCAATAATTGTAAACTCCTGGAAAAACCAGGATTGCCATGAGGGCAGCCTGCACTCAGAAACACTAAGGTTTTGTTTTGTTTTGCTTATTTTTGGTTGGTTCATCTTTTGTTTTAGGGTCTTATATAGCCCAGGCAGGAAGACTTTGAACTCCTGATTCTCTTTATTCTGTCTCCTAAATGCTGGAATTACAGGCATTTGACACCATGAATGACCAGAGAGGTAGTTTTCAGGCAGCCGTGAGTTTTTTCCAACAACAGAGACAAGATGCTCCCTGAACATTCATCCTCATTTAAAATTTTGTTCCAGAGTCTCCAGTAGCTGACCATCAACTCTCTATGTGCCTAGGATAAGCTTGAATTTCTGATCCTCCTGCCTTCCCCTCCCCAGGGCAGAGGGCACTACTATGCCTAATTTATTGGTGTTAGGGATTGAATCCAGGGATTTGCATCTTCTAGACAACCACTCTACCAACTCAACTACATCACTAACCCACTTTTTCCATTTTCCATTTTCCATTCTCAATCCTGTTCAGTCTACTTTAAAATCCCACCAGCCACAGACCTCTGATGAACGTGTGATCCTACACTCATTGTAAGCAATGTACTTGACCTGTAATAAATAAATCAGAAAGCCTAATACCCACTCCTCAGGCTTACAAATACTTAATTTAAAATATCTTAATCATAGCAGGAGATGGCTTGTGACATACCTGTTACATGTTACCTGTCATTAATAACCTTTTTTAATTACAACCTCTCATCTTTGCTCCTAGGTGTGTGTTTTGTTGGCAGTAATGAACTGGGTCATTTGTTTTTTGTTTTTTTTTTTTGTTTTTTGTTTGTTTGTTTGTTTTTTGAGACAGGGTTTCTCTGTGTAGTTTTGCACCTTTCCTGGAACTCACTCTGTAGCCCAGGCTACACAGAGTGTAGATCTACACAGAGATCTGCCTGAACTGGGTCATTTGGATAAAAGGACTTGCAACCCTAGTGGTCACATCCCTTCATTAGCATTGGCCACTAGAAGCTGATCACCATTAGGATCTCCCCTACCAAGGAGATCTCTTCAGGGTATTTACTTTTCTCTACTCATTAAGTTTTCAGTAAGGTGAGTTAGACACATGGGTTATCTTCTGTTATCTCCCCCTTTCCTTGATTCCTGCAGTGTATTAAGAGAGTAGATAGATGTTGGAGATGTGCTGTGGATGATTGATTGATAAACAAAACACTGATTGGCCAGTAGCCAGGCAGGAAGTACAGGTGGGACTAGCAGAGAGGAGAACTGAGAGAACAGGGAGGCAGAGAGGAGGAGACGCCAGCCTGCCGTCCAGGGAGCATCATGTAGAGGCAGCAGGTAAAGCCACGGAACATGTGGCGACATATAGATTAACAAAAATGGGCTGAGTGTAAGAGTAAGAGCTAGACAATGGTAGGCCTGAGCTAATGACTGAGCAGGTTAAATAATATAAACGTCTGTGTGTTTATCTTATAAGTGGGCTACAGGACTGCCGGGGCTTGGCGGGACCCAGAGAGAAAAACTCTAGCTACAGAGATGGGATGACAAAGACCTTACAGGCCCAACTGGAGACCAGATTGCATCTTGTAAAGAAGATGGTTATATGGTCACAGAACCGGAGAGACGGTTGCTGTTTGTAAGTCAGGGCCACGGGAACACCCGAGGTTTGGATCAAGTGGCCGTGAACATGAATGAGAATCAGAAAGTTGAGAAAGCTGCTTCTGGCAGGAGGGCCTAGAATCCCAACACTCAAGAGCCTGGAGTGAGGAGAACCATGACTCCAGTTCAGCCCGGAGAATACCGTAACTTCCCAGTTAACCTAGACTCTTAGAAAGATGAAAGAAAAGAAAAGAATACAATGGGAGACATGCCCGAGGGAGAGCTTCTGTTGGCATGTCTGACGGGAAAGCAAGCCAGGGCAGAATGAATAAGGCATTGCCAAACTGGAATAGCTCAGTGGTTTGGAGGTGTATTGATGGTGTCTAGTTACCTGGTACCTGACTGTAGGTGATTTCGGAAAGGAGAAAGAGGTGTGTCAGAGTTAGATAAGAAAGGTATTGAGAATGCAGACACAAGACTGATTGGTTTGTAGACAAAAGACATGCCTCTCTGAAGAGTTCATGCAGTCCCCAAATGATAGCTAACCTGGAAAGGGGGAGTCTCTCCCAAGGTGTCAAAATATCCTAAGATACAGAAAGTGTACCAGGGGTGTTGGCACATTCCTGTAATCATCACACTGAGAAGACTAGGGCAAGAGAAGAGCTGTGAGTTGCAGGTCAACCTGGGCTACAAAGTAGACCCCATCTCAGAACAAAACAAAAAAACTGAACAAAACTGGGCAGGGTGGCTGTCTTAGTTAGGGTTTCTATTGCTATGAGGAGACACCATGACCATGGAAGCTCTTATAAAGGAAGGTGTTCAATTGGGGGGCTCACTTACATTTTCAAATATTTAGTCTATTATTGTCATGGTGGGAAGCAAGGCAGCATGTAGGCAGACATGGTGCTAGAGGAACTGAGAGTTCTTACATCTTGATTCACAGGCAACAGGAAGTAGTCTGAGACACTGAGGGTGGCTTGAGCATATATGAGACCTCAAAGCCCACCCCCACAGGGACACACTTTCTCCAACAAGACCACACCTACTCCAACAAAGCCACACCTCCTAATAGTGCCATTTCCTTTAGAGAGAGGCATTTTCTCTCAAACCACCACAGTGGCACGCCCCTATAGTCCCAGAACTGAGGAGGCTGAGGCAGGAGAATCAGGAACTCAAGTTGATCCTTAGCTGCACTGCTAGTTTTGGGTCAGCCTAAGGTACATGAGCTCCCTCTCTCAAAAATCAAAATTGAATACATAGATAAATAAATATGAGGAAAGAAACCAGTGTATATAGATAGACCTGGATGTATGGGAAGGATAGAACACCATTATAACACAGTCCTTCATGCAAATGAAAGATTTTTGTCAGTACCAATCACTAGCCTTCAGCTGGACCACCAGGGGGATGTGCTCCCCATCTAGCCTGGTCAAAAATGGCTGCAGTGTCCTCTAGACTTTACTCAGCCCTGTCTTGCTTAAGAGTGCTACTTTCCTGGCCAGTGCAGACTGCCTGGAGTGGTGACAGGTAGAGCAGGTCCTCTGCAGCTGCTGAGGTGTCCCCATAGTGATTGTAAAAGGCCCCAAACAGCAGATTCCTAAGGTCATGAGGTTAGTCCAGCTGATTGCCAGTAAAGGGGCTGATTAACCAAAAATTATCCACTCACCTCTTTTCCTTAGTGCTTGTTTCGACAGTTTCCTGAAGCAGGGACTCGTGTGGCCCTGGCAGCTGAGAATCACCTTGAAGTCCTGTCTTCCCCTCCCAAATGCTAGGGTGACAGGCATGGCCATCATGGCTGGTTTTAAAGGTATTTTTCAGAGAACTGTGAATTTCTTTAAGTAACTCTTAGAGACAAGCTACCTGCTATAAATGATAACAGATAAAGACAGGGACTTAGGAGACGGAAGCTGAAGTAAATTACCCTTCACAGAGATTTACTGGGGAGAGCTACAGGCTCATGGACTGAGGCAACCATGATGGCACCCTAAAGTGTGAGCGCATAAGGAGAGCCACCATATATAGCATGATGGGGACCCTGAAGGGGAAGAAATGGACTGTTCCAGAGAACAATGTGGGGGACTTACAGGTTTTTGGGGGGTGATAAGTTCCACATCATGTGACCTAGTCTATGTGGCATGAGATAAAAGTAAAATTATAATTCAAGGTTTTCTGGGCATCAGAGGGGCTGGGCTTCCAGCCTTAATGGGGATAGAGAGAACCAAACTCCCTAAGAGCTGTCAGGTCACAGCAGGTCTCTGTAGCTGGCCTTGAGAGACTACTGGGGTTGTGGCCTGATTTGGGGGGGAGGGAGCAGCAGCTAGAAGATCTGGGTTCTGACACCATCCTGAGCACTCCTTTGCAATCCCCTTTGTTTTGTTGACTTTCCTTTAACTTTTCTGAGACCAGGACTCAGGTAGCCCTGGCTGACCTCAACCTTGCAGGTAGCACAGGATGACCTGCTCCTGCCTCCACCTCCCCAAGAGCTGGGATTACAGGCATGGGCAACCATACTTAGTTTATTTGGTTGATGTAAAGTATCAAACCACGGCTTTAGACAGACTAGATGAGTACTGTACCCTGAGTTACAACCCAACCCTCATGTCTTTTTTTAATTTCATTTGTGAATGTATGTGTGTCTGTGTGCTTGCTGTGTATGTGCGGATGCTTGCAGAGGCCAGAAGAGGACACTGGGTCCTTTGGAGCAGGAGTTACAGGCACTTGTGAGCTATCTAATGTGGGTGGTGGAAACTAAACTTGGACCTTCTGGAAGAGCAGCAAGCACTCTTAACCTCTGAGTCATCTCTTCAGGCCCCCTTGTATCTAAGGACAATTATGCAACTTTACTTTTAGGAGACTGAGCTGTGCTGCCAGTGTTGACTGAGGTCATTCTTGTCAGAGGACCTCTGACCTTAGTGGTCATTTCCCATCATTATCTTTCACCCTTAGGATCTCCCTCCAGAGAGAAGACCCCATGGTCCTTAAGTTTCTGTCATACTTCTTGAGGGGAGTTACAAGATCTGGCTTTTTCTTTCCATCTTAGTCTTTTCCAGTCCATTTCCTTGACACTCTCAGATCACTAAAGGTAAGGATGGTAAAGAACTTAGATCCTTGGAAGGGTAATAGAATGAGACTTGGAAGGAAGATGGTTACAATGTCAAAAATCCCACCCAGAGAAGAGGTTGCTACATGTCAGGCAGGACAAAGAGTAAGCCCCAGGACTGTATAAAGTGACTGTTACTTGACACTTTTCCTGGGGAGATGCTACACAAACATCCTTTCATCTAATAGGGAACTATAAATCTAATAAACAATCAAAGTAATGATATCACCTAAGTCGGACTTGGTGAACCAATGAGGTCATTGGGGTGACTTATAGGAGTGTGGGTGAGGGGTGACTGACAGGAGCAGGGATAACTCAAAGACAACTGCACTATGGAATCCCATGCTAACATAGTTGACTCATGAGAGCAGGAGCCCTGTGCCCTCTGCAAGACTTGCAGGCAGCTCAACAGGTCAAAGGGCCTCGTCCTGACAGCGCATCTGGTGGGAGGGTGGTGGTTTGGACATCTGTTCAGTTTCAGGGACTTCCTGAGACTTCCAAGTTACATCCTGAGTCATAACCTCCATTTAGAACTTCCTGAGTTTTAAGCAGCTTCTTTCTGGGATAAAATATTTCAATTAGAAGGAAATTGCTGCATATTGGTGTCAAAAGTAAAATGAGAGGTGAAAGCTGCATGGGACGGTGTGGGTCCCAGTGCCCAGGAGGATGAGGCAAGAGAATCACAAATGAACTTCAACCTGGGTTATGATAACAAGTTAACCAAGGCTCTCAGAAGACGTGGGATGATGCAGAGTTCTGAGGCAGAACCTTTATCGACATTTCTGAGGGTAGATAAACTGCATAACCTTGGCAAATTGAAATAATTCAGCTTGGTTTCTGTTGTAGGAGTCGTGTCTAGTTGTTTGTTACTAGGGACTGGATAGTTTGGGGGAGGAAAAATACTAGTTTGAATGTAAGAGTAAAACGAGGTCATTTGGGGGGCGTGTAGTTTCAGGATGTGTTGGTTGTTACATAGAAAGCATGTCCTTGGAAGAGAGCTCTTTGCCATCCCCCAAAGACTCCCCTTCGGAGGGGGAGTCCCTCCCAGGCCTGCGAGCTTTACAACATGCCAAACAACTGAAGACACAAATAGTATGTCACATGTAGGGGTGTGTGTCTTTAAGGCTAGTGTTCTGTGGGCCCAGGCAGGAGGATTGCTATGAATTTCTGGGCAGCTTGGGCTAAAAAGTGAGACTTTGTCTCCAGAAAACCAAATCTGGCCATGTTGGCACACACATGTAGTCCCAGCACCTGGGACTAAGACAGGAGGAAGTTCCCAGGGGTTTGACCAGGATAGTACAACACTCAAGTCAACACGGCCAACAGCTCTCTTATTATCTATCTATTTGTTTGTTTAGGTTTATTTATTTATTCTTAGTTTGGTTTTTCAAGACAGAGTTTCTCTGTGTAACACAGCCTTGGTTGTCCTGGAACTCGCTAAGTAAACCAGGCTGGCTCACAGAGATCCACCTGCATCTCTGTCTCCTGAGTGCTGGGATTAAAGGTGTGCGCCACCACCGCCTGGTTTTATTATTTAGACTGTAGGAGAATGTGTAGTGTCCCGAGAAAATTACACAAATCATGACATAAATCTGCATGCAAATATGTCGCTGTATTTGTACCCGTCCAAAGCTTTGAACAGCAAAAGCCCTCCCACTTTGGCCTAGGTGAGAATGGCTGAAGTCATCTAGACTTCTCCAGTCCTATGTTGCCTAGGAGAGCCGCTTTCCAAGGCCAGTGCATCCTGTCTGCAGTGGTCACAACCGAAACAGGTGTTTAACCATGGTTGTGGTGGTCCTCTGCAGCGGCCGGTGTGTCCTCACAGTGTTCGTACATGTCCGGAACGGCAGGACTATGAGGAGGACAGTGCAGGCTGGTATCGGGAACATGACTGCTTGGCTCTCCACTCAACAGAAAGCACTTTTAGTAGTGACTGCTTGTTTTGTGGTTGATTTTGACACATGGTATCATAGAGCTGAAGCTGACCTGTAGCCAAAGATGACCTTCAAGTCCTGGTTCTCCTGTCTCCACCTCTCAGTGGTCAGGGTTGCAGGTATGTGATACCAAGACTGGCCCTGAACAAGTAGTTTTTAGAGAGGTATGAGTTTTCTCTGTTCACTCTTTGAGACAACCTACTCACTGAGCACACCTTCACACTTCCCTAATTTTTATTATTTTTTAAATAAGGAAATCAGTCTTTCAATGTTTTTATAACATGCTTAACAAAGGTAATTTATTTATTTTGTTTTTTTGAGAAAGGGTTTCCTTGTGTAGCCCTGGCTGTCCTGGAACTTACTCTGTAGACCAGGCTGGCCTCGAACTCACAGAAATCTGCCTGCCTCTGCTTCCTGAGTGCTGTGATTAAAGGCGTGTGCTGCCATTGCCTGGCTTTTTTTAAAAAAAAAAATTTATTTATTTATTTATTTATTTATTTATTTATTTATTTATTTATTTAATGCATATGGGTGTTTTGCCTGCATGTAAATCTGTGCAGTATGGGCATGCTGGGGGCAGGTGTTAAAACCCCTGAAACTGGAGTTACAGATCATTGTGAGCTGCCATGTAGGTGCTGGGAATAGAACTTGGGTCCTTTGGAAGAGCAGCCAGTACTCTAAACCACTGAGTCATTTCTCCAGCCCCCTAATTTTTATTTTGACTTTTTAAAAATTTCAAGACAGGGCTTCATGTAGCTTTGGCTGTACTCAAAAAACTCGTGATTTTTCTGCTTCACCTCCTCAAGTGATGGGATTACAGGCATAGGCCACCACATTTAGAATTTTTGGCCGGGGATTTGTCTGTAGATTTCTATTGCTATGGTAAAACACCATGACCAAAAGCAAGTTAGGGGAAAAGGATTTATTTCAGCATATAGTTCCGCCATCACAGTCCATAACCAAAGGATGTCAGGGAAAGAACTCAAGTAGGGTAGAAACTTAGAGACAGGAGCTGATGCAGAGGCCATGGATGGGTGCTGCTTCCTGGCTTGCCTTCATGGCCCACTCAGCCTGCTTTCTTGTAGCACCCAGGATCACTAGCCCAGGGGTGGCCCCACCCACAATGGATTTGGCTCTCCTCCATCAATCACTAATTAAGAAAATGTCCTACAGGCTTGTCTTCAGCCCAGTTTTATGGAGGCATTATCTCAAATGAGGCTCCCTCCTCTCAGATGACTCTAGCTTGTGTCAAGTTGACCTAAAACACAAGCACAAGATTGAACCCAGAACTACATACACTATAGGCAACCAATTCAGCTGTATCCCTAGCTCTCTTCTTCCCTTTTGAATTTGCCTTTCCACGTACTTTTCTATCTAGTTAGAGAAACCCTCCAGCCGTAGGCTCCTGATGAACATGTGCTCTGACACCCATTGTGAACAATGTACTTAACCAATAATCTCTAAATCTGACATTCTAACTGCACCGTGTCTTAATTAAGGGTTTCTATTGCTGTGATAAAATACCATGACCAAAAGCAACTCAGACAGGAAAAGGTTTATTTCATCTCATGCTTCCAGGTAACAGTCCATTACTGAGGGAAGTCAGGACAGGAACTCAAGAGGGGCAGGACTGAGGTGGAAGCCATGGAAGAATGGCTGCTTTGGGCTGATGTCCATGGCTTTCTCAGCCTGCTTTAGTCTACAGCTCAAGACCACCTGCCGGGGTTGGCACCACCTCCAGTGAGCTGGGCCCTCCCGCATCAATCATTTCATCAAGAAAGTGCACTGTAGCCGGGCGTTGGTGGCGCACGCCTTTAATCCCAGCACTCGGGAGGCAGAGGCAGGCGGATCTCTGTGAGTTCGAGGCCAGCCTGGGCTACCAAGTGAGCTCCAGGAAAGGCGCAAAGCTACACAGAGAAACCCTGTCTCGAAAAACCTAAAAAAAAAAAAAAAAAAAAAGAAAGTGCACTGTAGACCTGCCTACAGGCAAATCTCATAGAGGCATTTTCTCAGTTGAGAGTCCTTGTTCCCAAATGACTCCAGCCTATGTCGAGCTGACAAACTAACCAGTTCACACCTACTCCACAATCTTGATATGCATATACTTGACTTAAAATAGCTTAGTCATGTGGAGGACTGGCTGGCAACATACTAAATGCTCATCTGTTTTCTGTCATTAATAATGTGTAGATGAGGGCGGTGGTGGCCCACGCCTTTAATCTCAGCACTCGGGAGGCAGAGACAGGCAGATCTCTGGGAGTTCGAGGCCAGCCTGTTCTCCCAAGCGAGTTCCAGGAAAGGCGCAAAGCTACACAGAGAAACCCTGTCTCGAAAAACCAAAAAAAAAAAAAAATGTGTAGATGAACAGTCTTATTAAATAAGAAACACAGAGCCAATTGCAGAGTTAAAAACCCAAGAGGTCAGAGCAGTAGCTGAGAACTAAAAACCCTTTCTTACCCTTCACTGCTGCTGCTGTCTTTCCCCTCAACGAAGAGGCCTACTTCCTGTGTTTCTGTCTTTTTATTGACTTTCTGTTCTGCCTTCTCATTGGTTGTAAACCCAACCACATGACCTCCTCATCATTGCCTGTCTATACGGACCTCCAGGTCTTCTAAGGTTGGTATTGAGATTAAAGGCGTGTGTCTCCATGCTGGCTGTATCCTTGAACACACAGAGATCTGCCTAGCTCTGCCTCCCAAGTGCTGGGATTAAAGGCATGCGCCACCACCACCCAGCTTCTGCTATGGCTTGCTATTAGCTCTGATCCCCAGGCAACTTTATTTATTAACATACAAATAAAATCACATTTTGGTATAAATAAAATATCACCATAATAATCTTTTATAATAACAATGCCCCATCTTTGCTCTCAGGTGGCTGTTTCGGCCTGGCAGTGCTGACTGAGACCATTTGGGTCAGGGGACCTCCAACCCTAGTGGTCATGTCCGTTCATTAGCATCACACCATGAGAATCTCCCCAAACAGGAAGAAATACTCAAGGGTGAGAGTATTTAATTTTCTGTCTTCAACTCTTCATCAAGGTGAGCTAGACAATTGGCTTATCTTCTGTCACACATTCAGATAGCCCCTTTCCTAGATTCCCGAAGCACACTAAGAAGGCCCATGTTGGAGGGAGGATGCCATATTTGTTAATTTTCTCATTTCAATAACAAAACAGTAACAAGAACCAATTTGACACAGCAGTGGTTTGTTTTGACCCATAGCTCCAGGATGTAGTTTGCTATGGTGGGAAATTATGATGGCAGGAGCTTGAGACAGCTGGTTACATGTCACCTACAGTAAGGAAGGAAAGATGGATGCTGATGCTCAGCTCACGTTCTCATTTTTATTCACTCTAGGACCCCAGTCCATTGAATGGTGCCACCCACAGTTGAGGTGAGTCTCCCCACCTCTAGATGAAGGAACAGAGGATGAAGATCAGGTCAAAAGCATAGGAGCTTACTCAAACTATGAGGACAGGAAAACTGGGCACAGAGAGGAGCTGAGTGTGAGGACAGAGTTGGTGTTGGTGTCTTATTCAAAGAGTTACAGATGTGCACACTGACTTGCTGACTGCAAGATGACAAGGTGACTTACTCAGAGGCACAGAGTAGTAAAGATCAGATACTCTGAAGCCGAGCAGAAGGCTATTGATGAAATTATTAAGGCCACTCCACGTAGTTAAAAGGGAGGTTTATTTAGTGGCGTAACTTACAAATGGGATAGGTAGTTTGCAGGGTCTGGGGAAGACATAGCGCAGTCCGAGAACTCTGCTCGGTCTACCTCCAGCGTCCAGGGTCCAGGAACCAAGAAGGGCGGCCCATCCGGATCTCGGGTCTTCAGGGTCCTTTCTTGGCCCCACCTTGTAGGCGTGACAGTTACCTAGGCCTCAATGGGGGTTGGAACTTCCAGATCAAAGCTGGAATGGCTACCCACTACAGAAGGCTGCTTGAGTTAGAGAAGGCCACTGGTCACTTCTTTTTATGGACTCTAGGAAAAAGAAGAGCTGGTTACTAGGGGCATAGTGAAGGTGATTTTCTTTTTTTTCCTCTTTTTTTTTTTTTTCTTTTTTAGACAGGATCTCACTGGCCTAAAGCTTTCTAGGGAGACCAGGCTATGCTATGCATAGGCCTTGAACTCACTGAACCTATCTCTGCTTCGTGTGTGTGTGTGTGTGTGTGTGTGTGTGTGTGTGTGTTTCAAGACAGGGTTTCTCTGTAAAACAGTCCTGGCTGTCCTGGAACTCACTCTGTAGACCAGGCAGCCTTGGACTCACAGAGATCCACCTGCCTCTGTCTCCCGAGTGCTGGGATTAAAGGCCTGTGCCACTGTGCCTGGCTGTGGGTCTCTTATTTTGATTGACAGTTTGGGGTTACATAATCTTTTATATATTGAGTATGCTCCTTCTTGCCATGTCCAGTACTGCTCCAGGGATGGGCCTGACTGGGACCACCAGGGTATAAAGAAAAGAGAAATGGACAGACACACAGAAAAGCTGGGTTTGGATGGACTGGGCTCTCTGATGGAGAAACTACAGCACTCTAGAAATTCAGTGTGTTTACCACATACAGTTGAACAGGAAGGGAGAGTTATTGTATACAGTTGAACAGGGGCACTCTCTAAAGGAGCAGTCTTCAGGCCACAAATGTCTGGGTAAGAAGCTGTGGTAGACATTTTCTGCACACACTGGCAACATTTGCACTGAGACTCTGGAGGAAAGCTCTGCCATCCCTCTGAGTCTCACTTGGCAAAGGTTTTGCTACTCCAAGGGGCCATGCCCATGTCAATAGTATATGTTCACTCAGGATGCCACTAACTCAGGGCTTCCTCTACTCTTTACACCTTCTCATGATGCATCTGCTTTAATCATATGCACACTCAGTTATGCACAGACATAAGATGGCAAATAGGGTTTTATCCTAAAAGTTCACCATGAACACACAATTTTTCTTTTTGCATATGAACCCCAAACCCTGTTTCTCCTTCCCAGATACATCTCTTTCAGAGCATGTTTGAATAGAAACAAGGTGTTATGGGGGGGGGGTGCTAACAGAAGTCATTTTTGTTGTTGAGAGCTTACAACGGCTCAGCCTAAGGTGCTTGCAATAAAGCCTGCTATCCTGTTTGACCCCTGGAATCCACTGGCTGAAAGGAGAGAACCAAATACCACAAGATGTTCTCTGACTTCACATGCACACTGTGGCACACACAGTGACCCACAATGCAGACATAAATAAATAAATAAATAAATAAATAAATAAATAAATAAATAAATAAATATGAAAATAAAGCAGCTAGGTGTGGTGGCGCACACTTTTAATCCCACCATCCGGGAGTCGAAGGCAAGTGGATCTCTATGAGTTTGAGGCCAGTCTGGTCTACAGGGCAAATTCCAGGTCAGCCAGAGCTATACAGAGAAATCCTGTCTCAGAAACAAACAAACAACAACAACAACAACAACAAGCAAATATAGATGCATCCCGACAAAGGTGGAGGCCCCAGCTACTAGGTGCACTGTTAGGAAAGGGATGTGTGCACAGCCTGAGTCCCCGTGGCTACGCCCTCCCTATGCATGCATATTGTCTCACTTCTGCCTCGATCTCCCTGGTATTACAGGCCTGTGTCACCATGCTTGGTTACAGGGATTAATATTCTGGGTTTTGACCATACTAGACAAGCACACAGCCAACTGAAGTACTTTCTCAGCCCTAACATCCTTTCTTAATGGTGGTCCCTCGTCTCTCATCTTTGCCCCTAGGAGGTAGCTTTTTAATACCAATGCCAATAGAGAGAGCTCTACACTCAGACCAGAGGCCCTTCCATATTAGTGGTCATTCCTCTTCACTACCCTTTCACAGTCAGGGTCTTTCTGATCAGGGAGACTTCCTCATGTTTAACATTCCATCTCTTCCCACTCTTCATCTGGGCGAGTTAGACCAAGCTCATCTTCTGTCATCTTCTCTCCCAGTCTCTCCCACAGATGCCTGCAGCATACTGGCATGCAGATGACGGAAGTGGATGAAGAAGGCCTTCCCGACACAGGAGGGAGCAGAGTGAGGCCTAGAAGGAAGATGGCTATACAGTCACCGATCTCACCCAGAGAGGAGGTGCCACATGCCAGGTTGGAGCATGAAGAAGCATGAGGTTTGCATCAAGTGACAAGATGAGGATTGAGATAGAGCTTGGTGTGGGTGTGGAATCCTGCTACTCAGGAGGCTGAGGCAGGAGAATCATGAGTTTGAGGTCATTCTGGGGGAAATAGTGTGGTTCAAGCTAGCTTTGGGCTCTCAAAGAATGGAGCGTGGAATGAGAGAAGAACCTAGAACAAGATCTTAATTGACATTTCTGAGGGAAAAGCAAGCCAGGGCAGAATATGTTTCTTAGCATCAGTCGTTTGGAAGAATTTGGTGGGCTTGGGTTGTAGGAGTGATATCTACTTGCCTGGTAAATACACCGGGTGACTTAGGGAACGATAAATACTGCCTCGAGTATGACACTTAATAAAGAAGTTATTGGGAGGATCGACTCAGTATTGACTGGTTTGGATTGAGTGTGTGTTTGAGACAAGGTCTCACTATAGAGCTCTGGCTGGCCTGGAACTCACTATGTAGACTAGAATGGCCTCGAACTCACAGAGACCTACCTGCCTCTGTCTCTGGTATACCTCTGGTAAATGAAAGTCATGCTCCTCGGAGAGATCTTTACTGCCTTAATGAATCATCTACTGTGGGAGTGGGGAGTCTGTCCCAAGCCTCCAATTTTTTATTTTTTTTTTATTTTTTATTTTTTTGGTTTTTCGAGACAGGGTTTCTCTGTGTAGCTTTGCGCCTTTCCTGGAACTCACTTGGTAGCCCAGGCTGGCCTCGAACCAAGCCTCCAATTTATAGATGATGTCAAAACTACCTAAGACAGAGATTATGGCAGGTGTAGTAATACACACCCAGAAGCCCTGCACTCAGGTGTCAGAGGCATGCAAATTGTTGTGGGTTCCAGATGAGCCTGGGCTACAATGTGAGACCCTGTCTCAAATAAAACAAATTCTGGCTTGATGTCACATGCCATTAATCCCAGCACTGAGGAAGATCAGAATTCCAAGGGCATTTTGGTTATCTCAGCTTGGGGCCATCCTGGCCTACATAAGACACTGTCTCAAGAAGCCAAAACCAAACAAAAAAAGCCCAGTTAGCCAGTGGTCTACTTATTTACCCAGGAGGGATTGTGTGACAAGTATACTGTATCAGTAATGACAAAGTGCTTCGGTAATGACAGCTTTCATTTGCACCAGTCACAGGCTTTGGGGTAGGACATGGCTGCAGGGTCATCTAGCCTTCACTAGCGCTGTCCTGCTTAGGATTGCTGCTTTCCAGGGCCACTGAAGCCTGTCTTAGAGCATTCACAGGTGGAACAGGTCTTCAGACATGGTTGTATGGTGCTCTGCTGCTGCTGCAGTGACCTCACAGTAACTGTAAAGTGTCTACAGCAGCAGGGCTGATGTGAGAGCAGTACAGCCAGCCAGTGAAGGGGCTGCTTGACAGTTCCCCACTCGACAGAACTAATTGGGGGGTGCTATATATATGTATATATATACATACATCTATATGTAATATAGATGTATATCTATAATATATACACACAAGCACGTGTATAGTTTTATACTTTTAAAAGTTTATTTGTGCATGTGTGTTTTGCCTACATGTATGTCTGTGCACTATGTGCATGCCTGGTGTCCACAAATGCCAGAAGAGGGTGTTGGATCCCTTGGAACTGGAATCACAGGCAGTTGTAAACTGCCATTTGGGAGCTGGGGATTGAACCTAGCTCCTCAGGGAGAGCAGTCAGTACTCTTAACCACTGAGCCATTCTCAGCCTCCTGCCATCCTTCCTTAATGCCAACCCTTTCTCTTTCCTCTTAGGAGGCTGCCAGTGCTGATCAAGATCATTCAGGTCAGAGGGCCTCCGACCCTAGTGGTCATTCCCCTCCTTTCATTGGGTCTCCCTAACCAGGAAGATTAATCAAGGCTTCATCAAGGTGAGTAGTGATCCTCTCTCTGTAGCTGCCAGAGTGTCCTCACAGTGACTAAAGCATCTGTTCTAGTTGGCTTTCTGTGGCTCCGATGAAACACTCTGACCAAAAGCAACTTGGGAAGAAGAATTTACTTGACTTACACTTGCAAATTGCAGTCCATCACTGAGGGAAGTCAAGGCAGGAACTCAGCAGGAACTGAAGCAGAAACCGTGCAGGAATGCTGATTATGGGCTTGCTCATGCTCAGCTAGCTTTCTTATCTAGAACCCAGGCCTCCTGCCAGGTTCAGTGCTGCCCACGTGTGCTGGGCCTTCCCACATCAATCATCAATCAAGAGAGTCTCAGATATGACCACAGGTCAGTTTGATCTAGCTCATTCTTCAGTTGATGTTCCCTCTTCCCAGATGACTCTAGATTGTGTCATTTAACAATAAAAATTAACCAGGACTGTGTCCAGAACAACCAGGATGGAGTGAGGGGCAGTGCAGCTGGGTTCTAGTGAGGGGCTGTTGGCTAACACTTCCCCACTCAACAGAACTACTTTGGGTTGAGGTTTGTTTGGCGATTGATTGTTTTTGTTTTTGTGTGTATGAGTGTTTTTACCTGCATGTATATCTATGTACAATGTGTATACCTAATGCCTGTGGAGGCCAAGTGGGGAGGGATCCCCTAGGACTAGAGTTACAAGTGGTTGTTAGCTTCCGTGTGGTGCTGGAAATCAAACCAGGGTCCTTTGAAAGAGCAGAGTGAGCCGGGCGTTGGTGGCGCATGCCTTTAATCCCAGCACTCGGGAGGCAGAGGCAGGCGGATCTCTGTGAGTTCGAGGCCAGCCTGGTCTCCCAAGCGAGTTCCAGGAAAGGCGCAAAGCGACACAGAGAAACCCTGAATAAAAAAACAAAAAAAAAAAAAAAAAAAAAAAGAGCAGAGTGTGCATTCCTGCTGAGCTCCCAGCCTGGCTCCAGAGAGTAGCACCTCACCCTAATCCTTCCTTTGTTTAACCACACCTTTGTTTTCTCTTATCTTCCTATGTGAATCTTGTCTGAGAGTCAAGGATCAGCGAGTCTCCCAAGGATCAAAGGCCTATGCAAAACTTGGTTCAGGAAACCTGGAAAACCGTGGTACCTGAGAAATCAAGTAATTTGCACTTGGCATTTTATCTCTGGGAGTTACTATTGGGTTGCTTTGAAGGTATGGAAATTAACTGGCTAAACTGTAAATAGAGAGTAAATAAAACTGCTCTAGGCAAAGGGAAAGTGTTTCAGTCCTTCAAGGCTGGACACCCCTGCAGCCATGAAAAGCTAGATTCATTCTTTTTTTTTTTTTTTTTTTGGTTTTTTGAGACAGGGTTTCTCTGTGTAGCTTTGCGCCTTTCCTGGAACTCGCTTGGGAGACCAGGCTGGCCTCGAACTCACAGAGATCCGCCTGCCTCTGCCTCCCAAGTGCTGGGATTAAAGGCGTGCGCCACCAACGCCCGGCGCTAGATTCATTCTTAAGATGCCTCTGAGTCTTCTTTCCACAGATCCTCGTGAACCCACACACCCATCAGGTGTTTTAGACAGGCAAAGTAACACAGCCTCACAGAATTAAACAAATGCAACATAAAAGAATGCAACACATCTTTGCATCATTAAACAACGAATGTTCCACAGCATAAACAAATGTAACACACCTTAAAATAATATTCCACAACATTACAGCTCTAGTCCTAAAATCTCTGTGTAATAACAGCACTGAGGGCTGGGCAATGGTGGTGCACACCTTTAATCCCAGCACTCGGGAGGCAGAGCCAGGTGATCTCTGTGAGTTCGAGGCCAGCCTGGTCTACAGAGCAAGATCCAGGACAGGCACCAAAACTACACAGAGAAACCCTGTCTTAAAAAAAAAAAAAAAAAAAAAAAAGCCCTGAGGCTGATCTGTGCTACCTGTCAGTCACTCAGGTCACCTGACCTCCAACCCTAATGATCTTTTCTCCTCATTCACCTTTCACCATTGATCTCCTAAGCAGGAAGATTTCCTCTGTGTAATTAATTTCTGCCTTCAGAAGGCTTTGCTGAGAAGACATTCAGCTTGTCTTCCACCATATTCTCTCCCTACTCCTTCCTTCACACCTACAGTTTACTTGGGATGCTTTTGTTGGGGTTGGGATGATAAAGACCTCACAGTCTCAAGGCAGGATACAAGGTGATGTTTTAGATGTAGACCCACCTTGAGAGGTATGATGCCATATGTCAGGCAGGGCCACCATTAAGTAAGCATCAGGCTTGGCTCAAACACAAGAGTCAGTAATGAAGACAGAAGCTGGATGTGGTGATGTATGCTTGAATAACTGTGCTGTGGCTTTTCCTGGAGAGATGGGAATAAAGGGTTATTTAGCCCAGATAGGGCACAAATGATATACCAAAGAAATTATTCTATCCAAGTCCAATTTATCGAACAAATGAGTTGTGGCTCCCTACAGAAGCTCAGGTGAAGGATACTTACAGGAGCATGGTTGATTGACAGTCAGCTGCATCACCAAAAAGCCTATGCTGGCTTGGGTGATGTCTCAGGAAAGCTGCATTCCTGGGGCTGTCTGCATGATTTTCCTGGAGTCTCCCTTTCCCAGAAACCCTTACTGTTCATTTTCACTTTGGAGGGGCCCTGGGAATCTTGTAAGCTTTCAGGAACTCCCTGAGACTTGCAAGTTGCTTACTCATGAGTCTTAACAAGCCTATCCCTGGGATGGAATATTTCAATTTAGAACTTCCTGAGTCCTAAGGAGCCTCTCTCCAGGATAAGTGTTTCAGTATGGAGGAAAATGCTATGTAATATCCCATTGCTCAGGAGCAGAAGTCGAGAACCAGGAGTTTGAGGTCATTCTGGGCATTATAGTAACTTCCAGTGAGAGCAGAGCCTGGGCTGGAGCCTTTTTTGGTATTCTTGAAGGAAAGGCAAGCCAAAGAAGAATAGACTGGAATATTTCTGAAAGGTTTGTGTGTAGATGTGGTGTCTAGTTGCCTGGTCTCTGTCCCTGGGTGATTTGGGGAGGGAGAAATACTACACTGAGTGTGAGAGGTAAGTAAGGAAATTTTTTGCATGCACAGACTCAGGATAGGTTGGTTTGTGAATGAGTCATGACTCTAGTAGAGAGTTCTTTGTTATCCCTGAGATCATTACCCTGGAAGGAGAAGTTTGTTCTAAGCAGCAGGCTTTGGATGATGTCAAAATATCCAAAGACACAGGATGTGAGGCAGGTGTGGTGGTGGACCTCACCTATACACTCAGTATGAGGGATCACTGTTAGTTCTAGGAAAGCAGGGCGTGAGACCCTGTCTCAAGTAAACAAAAGAAAGCAGGCTGTGTTGGCACATGCCTATAGTATCTCAGACTCAGTAGGCTGAAGCAAGAGGGTCAGGAGTTCAAGATCATTCTTGGCTACTTTACCAGTCTGGGGCCAGACTGGGTTATACCTGACTCTAAAAGCAAGCAAGCCAGCTAGCCAGCCAGCCAGCCAGCCAGCCAGCCGGCCAACAGCCCTCTTTCACCCTGCAAGGGTGTTTCCCAAGAATGTTGCACCAATCATATATAGCCCTTTATCAAACGGAGGATTGTATTGTACCAATCACAACCCTTCTGGTGGGATACCAGATGATAAAAATGCATACATAGTCATCTAGAATCCACCTGTCTTGGGGGTGCTGCTTTACAAAGCCAGTGCAGGCTCTCTGGAGTGGCCACTCGGGAAGAGGTTTGTAGCCATGGTGATAGTGGTTCTCTGCAGTTTCTGTTAATACCTCACTGTGATTGTAAACTGTCCACAAATAGCAGAGCTTCCACGAGGTCTGTGCAGCCCATTGCTAGTAAAGGAGCTGCTTGTCTGACAGTTCCTCGATCAACACAACTAACATTTTCGTTAATGTTAACAGTTGGGTTTTTTTTTTATTTATTTATTTTACTTTTATTTTATGTGCATTGGTGTTTTGCCATGGATGTTGGGTCCCCTGGAACTGGATTTACAAACAGTTGTGAGCTTCCATGTGGGTGGTAGGAATTGAACCTAGGTCCTCTGGAAGAGCAGTCAGTGCTCTTAACCACTGAGCCATCTCTCCAGCCCCTGTTAACAGTTGTTTCAAGGGTGGTTTTTTGAAACTTTGTGTCTTGTAGAATTGGCCAGCCCATAGGATCACCTTAAAGTCCTGATCTTCGGGGCTCCACCTACCAAGTTCTGCCATGACAGGCATGCGACACCATGAATACCGCAGATCTGTCTGGAATAATTTCGAGACAGGTTACTCTCAGCCCTCTCTCCATTTTCCCTTTTAAAGGTGATTATTTTTATGTTTTTGAGGCCGTCTCATATAGCCTTAGATGACCTTGAACTTGAAATGTGACACAGGATGACCTTCAACTCCTGACCTTCCATTCTCCACCTTCTCAAGGGCTGCAATTACAGATGTGGGCCACTTCACTTAACTCCAAGCCAGTGCTTTATCAACTGAGTCACCTCTCCAGCCCCGAGGCCCTTTCCTGATGACCATTTCTCATCTTTGTTCCCAGGAGGCTTATTTGTGTTGATCACTCAAGGCAAAGGACCTCTGACTCTAGCCTTTCACTGTAAGGATCTCCCCAACCAAGGAGATTTCTTCTGTGTGGCTAATTTTCTGTCCTCACCAAGGTTTCGTCAAGGTGAGTTTGATGTTTGGCTGTTCTTCTGTCCTGTGCTCTTTGAATCCCTGTCCTAGACACCTGCAGTGTACTAAGGATGCAGATGTTGAAGGTGGGATGGGAAAGACTTTACAAGCAATGGAGCGGACCAGAATGAGACTTGGAAGGAAGAGGAGTGCATTTACAGATCCATTCCAGAGGTGGAATGAATGGAGTCAGGCAGGGCTAATGGGAAGCAGCAGGTTTAGATTAACTACATGAAGACAAGTATGAGGAAAGAAAGTTGGGCATGTTGACATGTACCTGCAATTCCAGCTTTAGGAGACTGAGGCATGAGAATCATGAGTTGAGGTCATTCTGGGCTACATAGTAAGTTCTAAGCTAGCCTAGTCACTAAAAATAAAGTTGAATGAGGGAGAGAGAGCATGAGGCAGAGCCACTGTTGGCATTCCCACGGGAACAGCAGGGTTGGCAGCTTACACTGAACAACTGGAATAATTCTGTGGGTTTGGGGTTATAGAAGTGGAGTCTAGTTGCCTGGCACCTGCCAATGGGCTTCAGCTCACTTACGAGAGTAGAAATACTAGAGGACTATGAGAATCAAATAAATTGGTTGGTTTGCGGATAAAAGCCATGTCCCTGGTAGAGAGCTCTTGGTTAACTGTAAGAATGAGCTGCCCTAGGTGGGGAAGTCTGTTTGAAGTTTGGATGGTGTCATAGTACCCCAAGATATAGACTGTAATCTCAGCACTTGGAAGCAGAGGCACAGGGATTGCTGAGAGTTTCCAGGCCTGCCTGGGCTACAGAGGGAGGTCTGTCTCAACCAAACAAAGCCTGACACGGTGGCACACGCCTAGAGTCCTACCTAGCATTCTAGATGCTGAGGCAGAAGGATCAGCAGCTCAGGGTACCTTAGGGTAGCCTGCTATTTACCCAGGACTCAGTGTGTGTCAAGAATATTGTACCTATCATTACATAATCCAGAATGCAAATGAAGGGTCATGTTTGTATGAATCACAAGATTTTTGATGGACTACCACTCTAGTCTGTGTGAAATGGCTGCAGTGTAATCTAGAGTTCTCTGGCCCCACCTGACTTTGGAGCAGGGCTTTCCAAGACCACTGCAGTTCATCTAGAGGAGTCATTACTGGAACAGGTCTTCAGATGCGGTCACATGGTCCTCTGCAGCTGTCTGAGTATCCTCACAGTGATTATAATCACAGTGATTCTAGAGTTCACACTAGCAGGGCATTTGAATCTGTAGCAAGTAAAAGTCAGCTTGGGTGACAGTCCCCTACTTTTCTTGTCTGAATAACTTGTTTTATGTAGCCCAGGCTGGCCTATAGCAGAGGGTTACCTTGAGGGTCCAATCCTTTTGCCTCTGCTGAGCATGTGCTGAGCTGACAGGCACACCATACCATGACTGACTCATTAACAGATGTTTCTGAGAGCTGTGAATGTTCCCATAATTGTTAGAAACAAGCTGCCAGCCGAGCACCTGCAACCTCATCCTTGTTTTATTCACTTATTTTTTTTTATATTTTTTGGAGGACTGATGAACTTTAGGGAGCCCAGGGCTTCATGCATGACATGCAAACATTCCACCAGCTGAGTTACCGCTCAAGCCCTAATATCCTTTTGGGGATAATGTTCTAATATCCTAAACTCTCTCATCTTTGCTCTTAGGAGGCTCATTTAGACTGCCAGTTGTGACTGAAGTCATTGCCATCAGAGGTCCCCCTACTCTGGTGGCCGTCTCCATCATTGGCCCTTCTCTAGTAGGCTCTTCCCAAACAGAAAGATGGTATCCTAGTGCTCAGTTTTCTCCCTCCTCATCAAGGCTTTGCAGAGGGAGTTAGACACTTGGCTTATCTTCTGTCCCATTCTCTCTCTACCTCTTCCTTTGATAGCTGTAATGTACTAAGGATTCAGATGTTGGAGGTTGCATGGCAACAACCTTGCAGGCACAGGACCAGAACAGAATACGGCTTGGTTAGAAGACAGTTAAACAGTCACAGATCCCTGCATCCAGGACAGCACCGAGGGGTCAAGTGACAGAAGACAAGAATGAGGGTGGAAAGTTGGCTGTGGAAGCATTCAGGAGGCTGAGGTCAGATAATCACAAGCTTAAGGTCATTCTGGGCTACATAGTAAAATTCCAGGCTAGCCCGAGTTCCCAGGAAAAGCAAAGTCAAATGGGAGGGGAGACTGAGGCAGAGCTTATATTGGCGTTTATGGAGGAAAAGCTACACAGGGTGGAGCAAGCTGACCAGCATTGGCCAATAGGAATCATTTGGTCTAGTTTGCTTACTTGGCTGTGGTGATTTAGGGAGAAAGAAATATTGCCTTGAGTGAGAAAGTCTGTTGGTAGCTACTGAAGCTCAGGGGTCTGCAGTCAGATCTGCCCTAAGTCCTCAAAGGGGTCCTCAACGTGCTCACATAAAAAGCTGGAGGACTGTTTGGTTTTTTTTTTTTTTTTTGAATTCCATGGAATCTGAGCAGGTTAGAAATAAACAGGGCAGCCTTGAAGAGCAAGCAAATCCAGCGTTCACTCCAGAGGTGGCTCAGGTTGCTAAGCGACCACAAAGCTGGGGGAGGAACCTGAGGAAAAGGAAGTTTTCTTCCAGAGCCTCTGCATTACCTCTTTTGAAAGTCTAGGTAGATTGGGCATTGCTTTTTCTCTCCTAGCCACAGTTGTTGCCAACTGATGATGTAAACCGGGAGTGACCAGCAAGTTCCTGTTCCTGTTAAGACGGAGACATTGCAAGATTAATATACCCAGAAAATTGCCCTTCCCACTGCTTTTACATCATTGTAATGTTTTAGGGGCATTCCGTGATCTTTTTTCCTTGGACTATGACTTCCTGTGGACACTGGGCATGCTCAGGAATATGCCCATCCCTAAGTGCCTTCCCCACATTAACATGTGTGAGCTTCCCAGATAAATTCCTCACCTTTCTCAAGAGTGTGCTGTTCTTGGAAACTGTGCCTTCCTTCCAAGTCCTCCTGCAGCAATAAAAACCCTGCCTTGATCTTGCGTGTGTTCGCTATGCTTTGTTGGCTCTGCATTCATCAAGTCAGGAAGCCACTGTGCTTGGTCACAAATCGATAGCCCTGAAGGGACCTTCCCTTTGGAAGCTGTTGTTTCTCAGCTTCCAGTAAGACATGCAGTTAACAAAAAGGTCTTGCCTGTGGGGAACTGTGGTGGAACCTGCCCCCACTTTTTCTCCAGGGTACTCTTGAGGAGAGAGGGATAAGAGATATTAGGTAGAAAGATATATAGAGAGAAACAGAAACACAGGATGGCCTCAGGAGGGCCTGGATCAATATCCACCGGCCCCTCCTGTAGCTTCTAAAGGGCCTTTTATAGGAATGCCAAGGGGTGGAGCAAAAGACCTCCCCCTAGCACAGCCAAGTGCAGACCCTTCCAATCACCTGGTAACATGTGGACACATGTGGTCAAGCCATAATCTAATGCAGCCCTGCTGGGTAAAGCAAGCCCAGGTCTCACTAGGAAACCTTTGTGGGCCTCCACAGGGAGCCAGGCCAACTCAGGACTTTCTTGGAGGCTCTGATGGAAGGACAAAGGAATATTTGTTCTGTGTGCTTGTCCAGGAGCTGACTTGGCAAGGCTGGTCTAGGGCTGGAGCCAGTGCCTCAAGAGTCAAGATTTTGACTTCTAGGGACCCAACTCTTTTCCTTAGGCTGTGGTTATCAGTCCTTAGGCAGCTGTGTCTGGGGTATCCTGTGTTCTCTTTGTCAACATTGTCTGACTCAGCTCTCTGCTGACCTTGGTCATCCCCTCCACTCCTCCTCAAATAGTATATATGATGCTGTACTTCTTAATATACTTGCTTGACATAGTCATCAACTTATACAAGACCTCCTGGTCCCAGCCATTGCTTTTGTCTTCATTTCTCATCTTCTTTATTTCCTATCCTGTCCTCCCCCTCAACAACTCACTGTCTCGGACCCTTGTGCTGGTTTGGGACACCTGCCTAAGTCCAATACCACCTTACATAGGATGGCAGAGACCAGATCCAAACTGGTAAAGGGAACATCTTATTAAGGACTTGACTCACTGTCGCGGCACGGGTGTGTGGGTGCATGCATGTTGGTTGAATGAAGACTCAGAGGCACTTTAAGAATGAGTCTAGTCTTTCGAGGCTACAGGGGAATCCAGCCTCTAAGGACTCAAGCACTTTCCTTTCACCCAGGGCATTTTTATTTCTCTCTATATTTACAGTTTAGCCAGTTGATTTCCATATGCTCAAAACAACCTGAATGAAGCCTCAAAAAAATATATGCCAAGTGTAAATTTCTTGATTCATCAGGTACTGCTGTGGATATTGCTCTGTATAAATAAACACTGGCCAGTAGCCAGACAGGAAGTATAGGCGGGACTAACAAAGAGGAGAATTGAGGGAACAGGAAGGCAGAGGGGGAGACTGCTGGAGCCGCCACCAGGACAAGGAAGATGTAAGGTACCGATGAGCCACGTGGCAAAGTATAGATTAATAGAAATGGGCTAAATATAAGAGTAAGAGCTAGACAATGATAGGCCCGGGCTAATGGCCAAGCAGTTTAAATAATGTAAGAGTCTGTGTATTTTATAAGTGGGCTCCGGGACTTGCGGGACTTGGCGGGAGCTGGAGAGAAATTCTCCAGCTACAAGGTACCATGGTTTTCAGGATTTCCTGAGTCAAGTTTTTGCATAAGCTTGTACCCTTGGGAGACTCAGACAAGATTCACATAGAGGGCAACCAGAGAAACAAAAGGTACCCGAGAAACAGAAGATGGATTAGGGCTAGGTGCTGACTCTCTGGAGCCAGGCCAGACATAGCTCATCGAGAATGCTGCCATAACTCATGGCCACTGGATAGCCACAGTGGGCCAGGGGAAATGTAGTGGACACTCTAAGTTTTCCTTCACAAGTTTTCCTGGACTGGCAAGCAGTACTGGACCCTTGAGTCAGCTCATTGGGTTTGAGAACATAATGAAGAAAGACTGGTGGACTGGAGAAGCATGAAAAGGGGCAGCCACAGGCATGAGATTGCATCTGGGCCCTGAAGTCTGAGAAGTTGGGACACCCGAGGTCTGGGAGACTAAGGGAACCTCAATTCCAGCTGGAGGTTTGTCAGGAATGCCTGCACCTAGAGAGCCTCTGTCTTAGCTGCCAACAAGTTACTGCTGGCAGATTACGAATGTTCCCACATGGCAAACCTATAGTAAGATGAAGAAGGAAGTGTGTGCATGTGGCATAGGACTCTTTATTTTTGTTTGTGTCTTCCAGAAAATCTAGGCATGTGATTCAGATTTCCAGTGCTCTAAATATCCATTGAAATGTTTACCTATGTAAAGAATTGTGGAATTATACCTCAGCCCTTATCTGCTTGCCCACCTCCTTCCTTTCTCAATCTCTTTCAGTCATCAGACAACTGGTATCGGAAATACAGCATTTGTCCTAGCGGAGAGTCCACTCCCTGTTCCTCCCATTTACCAGTGAGAGATGTTTGGCTACTTGCCAATGACTAGGAAACAGATGGTCTTTCCATGTAACACACCATGACCACAGTACAATCTGGGATACCATAAGTGTCCTGAAAATAGGTCTCTAAATTACAACACGACTTAGAGAAATTCTGCAAGAGAGAAGAAAACTGGATGAAATTCCCTATGCAAGATGTTTTAGAATAGATAGAATGAAGGCCTCAAACAGAAATGTAAATTGAGCGGAATGAAGTTAAACCTTTGATCAAAATGAGAAACACCTTCCCATCGATGGAAATTCCTCCAGAGGAGGACGACCTGTCAGACTCTCTCCTGGGTCAGGAGAGGGAGGTAGCCCCCATTGCTCTTCACATGCCTCTCAGAGCCTACGTCCCCTTACCTGGAGGCCATGCACTGATGCAATAGATGTGTGGATTTGTCTTGCTCCTGGAAGGTCCTAATTTACCTAGTTCCTTGACCTGGTTATCCTGTCATGGGAGCTTCTTAGTGCCAGACTTGCTAGTGACTTTTAACTGTCCAATTTGTGACTTCTGGTTGATAGCAAAAACAGTTTTAAAGATAAAAGAATTAGCCAAGCTCTAGGACCTAGGCCCTGGTGACACAACCAGCCCCTGGGAACCCCCACCCAGCACTGCCTCAGTTGCTGGCCAGCAGGGAAGATTCCCACGGGCAGGCTTCCCCACCAAAACTCCCTATCACACCCTGCAATCTACAAGACCCATGCCCTACCCCAAACATACCCATCCCCCTGCAACCCCAGTGGTTTCCTGAGACACGGAATCCACCAGCTCTCATTGGACCAAGAGTGGCTTCCTGAGACACAGAATCTGCCAGCTCTCATTGGACCAAGAGAGGCTTCCTGAGATACAGAATCCACCAGCTCTGACTGGACCAAGAGCTAAGATTGGGACCATTGTGGACCCCTGAGAAACAGGCACAGCAAGCACTGATTGGACCAAGAGCAGCTTGCTCAGACACAGGCACCTCTTGCACCTAGAGGAGGAAGAGATGGGTAGATGTCAGTGCAAAAATACATACAACAGCATAAAGAGCAATATGGCATCAGCAGAACCTAGCAAGACCTGAACATTACAATGTAGAAGAAGCAGAAGAAAGGGACCTTAAAAATAACTTTATGAAGATGATAGAGGTCTTTAAATATGAAATGAAAAATTCCCTTAAAGAAATTGAGGAAAAGATAAACAAAAAATTGGAAGAAATCAATAAATCCTTTAAAGAAAGCAAGAAAACCATGAAAAAGCAATTAAACATGTGAAGCAAACAGTTCAAGACCTGAAAACTGAAACAGAAACAATTAAGAAGATACAAACCGAGGGAATTCTTGAAATAGAAAAATTGAGTAAACCAACAGGAACTACAGATGCAAGCATAACCAATAGAATATAAGAGATGGAAGAGAGAATCTCTGGTGTAGAGTATACAATAGAAGAAATAGATTTGTCAGTCAAAGAAAACACCAAAGCCAGAAAGGTCATAACACAAAGTGTCCAGGAAATATGAGACACCATGAAAAGGCCAAACCTAAGAATAATATGGATAGAGGAAGGAGAAGAATACCAACTCAAAGGCACAAAAAATATATTCAACAAAATCATGGAAGAAAACTTTCCCAACTTAAAGAAGGAAATACCTATGAAGATACAAGAAGCTTATAGAACACCAAACAGACTAGACCCCCTCCCCAAAGTCCCCTTGCCACATAACAATTAAACCAATAAACATACAGAATAAAGGAAGAATACTAAGAGCAGCAAAGGAAAAAGGCCAAGTGACTTAAAAAGGCAGACCCATCAGAATAACACCCAACTTCTCAATGGAGATTCTGAAAGTCAGAAGGTCCTGCACAGATGTAATGCAGACACCAAGAGACCACAGATGCCAGCCTAGACTATTATACCCAGCAAAACTTTCAGTCACCATAGATGGAGTGAACAAGAAATTCCAAGACAAAACCAGATTTAAACAATACTTATCCACAAACCCAGCCCTACAGAAAGCACTAGAAGGAAAAATCCAACCTAAGAAAGTCAGATGTACCCATGGAAAAAAAAAGGCAATAGATAACACAACAACAGTAAATTCCAAAGAAGGGAAATACACACACACACACACTACCACCAAAAGATAACAGGGATTAACAATCACTAGTCATTAATATCCGTTAATATCAATGGTCTCAATTCACCTATGAAAAGACACAGGCTAACAGAATGGATACCAAAGCAGGATCCATCATTCTGTTGCATACAAGAAACACACCTCAACTTCAAAGACAGACACTACCTCAGAGTAAAAGCCTGGGAAAAGACTTTCCAATCATGGACTTAAAAAGCAAGCTGGCATAGCTATCCTAATATCTAACAAAATAGACTTCAAACTAAAATAAATCGAAAGAGATTGGGAAGAACATTACATATTTATCACAGGAAAGAGCCACCAAGATGAAGTCTCAATTCTGAACATTTATGCCCCAAATACAAGGGCACCCACATATGCAAAAGAAACATTACTAAAGCTTAAATCACACATAAAACCCAACACATTAATAGTGGGAGACTTCAACACCCCACTCTCACCAATGGACAGGTCTGCCAGACAGAAACTTAACAGAGAAATAAGGGAACTAACAGTTGTTATGACCCGAATGGACTTAATCGATATCTACAGAACATTCCACCCTAACACAAAAGAATATACCTTCTTCTCAGCACCCCATGGAACCTTTTCTAAAACTGACCACATACTTGGTCACAAAGCAAATCTCAACAGATACAAAAAAAAAAAATTGGAATAACCTCCTGTATTTTATCGGACCACCATGGCTTAAAGTTAGATTTCAACAACAACACAAATTACAGAAAACCTAGAATCTCATGGAAACTGAATAATGTCCAATTGAATCACCAATGGGTCAAGGAAGAAATAAAGAAATTAAAGATTTCCTGGAATACAATGAAAATGAAGGTAAAACATAACCAAACTTATAGGACACTATGAAAGCAGTGCTAAGAGGAAAATTCATAGCTCTAAATGCACACATAAAGAAGATGGAGAAATCTCAAACTAGTGACTTAACAGCACACACTTAACAGCTCTAGAACAAAAAAAAAGCAAACTTACCCTGGAGGAATCGACACCAGGAAATAATCAAATTGAGGGCTGAAATCAATAAAATAGAAACAAAGATAACAATACAAAGAATCAATGAAACAAACAGTTGGTTCTTTGAGAAAATCAACAAGATAGACAAGCCCTTATCCAAATTAACCAAAAGGCAGAGAGAGAGCATCCAAATTAACAAATCAGAAATGAAAAGGGAGACATAACAACAGACAAAGAGGACATCCAGAGAATCATCAGGTCATACTTCAAAAACCTGTACTCCACAAAACTGGAAAATCTTAAAGAAATGGACAATTTTCTGGATAGATACCACATACCAAAGTTAAATCAAGACCAGATAAACAATTTAAATAGACCTATAACCCCTAAGGAAATAGAAACAGTCATTAAATGTCTCCCAACCAAAAAAAGCCCAGGACCAGATGATTTCAGGGCAGAATTCTATCAGATTTTCAAAGAAGAGCTAATACCAATACTCTTCATCCCATTCATTTGCAGTGAATGGGATGGTCAAGCTGGAACAGGGACGGAATGGGAGAGCAGTGAAATAGATACCATGATAGAGGGAGACATTATGAGGTTAGGGAGAAACTGGGTGCTAGGGAAGTTCCCAGGAATTCACAAGGATGACCCCAGCTTAGACTATTAGCAATGGTGGAGAGGGTGCCTGAATGTCCTATTCCAGTAATGAGATCGGTGAATACCCTACCTGTCATCATAGAGCCTTTCTCCAGTAACTGATGGAAGCAGATGCAGATATCCACAGCCAAACACCAGGCCGAGATCCCAGAGTCCAGTTGAAGAGAAAGAAGAGGGAGTCTATGAGCAAGGGGCATCAAGATCATGATGGGGAAACCTACAGAGACAACCAAACCAAACTAGTGGGAACTCATGAAATTTAGATCAACAGCTGTGAAGCCTCCATGGGACTGCACTAGGCCCTCTGCATGGTGAGACAGTTGTGTAGCTTGATCTGCTTAAGGGGCCCCTGGCAGTAGGATGAGAATCCATCCCTGGTGCATGAGCAGGCCTTTTGGAGACCACTTCTATGATGGGGCACCTCGTACAGTCTTGAGGCAGGGGGAGGGGCTGAGACCTGCCTCTACGAAATATACCTCCCCATAGGAGGCCTTACCTTCTTGTAGGAGGGAATGGGGGTTGAGTTGGGAGGGGGAGGCTGGAGGGGCAGAAGGAGGGAAGAGGGGTATCTTTGGTATGTAAAATGAATAAAAAAATTTTCTTAATAAAAAAAAAAAAGAATTAGCCAAGCAAATGTAGAGAGGAGGTGCCTATTCAGGAGGGCTGGGTAGAAGTCTAGTATTGCCACCCTTATTTTGTGTTTCTTTCCTCTTCTCTTGAGTTGCCTGCTTACCTTTGCAAGCAAGCATCCTAATAACTCAAACAAAGCTAAAGCACAGAAATACTCAATCATGCTCATAGTGCTTAAACTTCAGGAAGAGCAGGACCTGACAGGATTGTCCCTCTAGATGAGTTCAGGGCTTTTCCATACCTGCTGCGGCTGCATCCCTGCTGATACTGGAACCAGTTCCTTTAGACTTCCGGTGCAAACTGAAGACTAGCAGCTCTCCAGGAATCCTCCAGACTTTTAGTACCAGATTGAGACCACTGAGATATCCAGCTTCATGAACTGAAGAACAGCTGGGTTCTCAGTCATTCCCATTGCAAGGCAGCCATTGTTGAATTACCCAGACTATACCCTGTAAGCCATATATATGGGATTTATTACATATCTATTATGTATAACACACACATGTATATACAGTCTATCAGTATTGCTCAATTAGAGAGCCCTAACTAATTCAGGGCTGTACTCCAAACTGGTTCAAGCTGTATCAGCCCTCTGCCTTCCATACTTGGATGTTGAGGCATGTTTAAATGGAAACTGACCACAGAGTAGTTACCAAGTGGTTGCTAAGAAAGGAGAAACTGACTTCATTGTTCAAAGTAGGGTATATGTGCAGTTCAATGCAGTGAGGGTCCTAGCATCATTAGCAAAGATGTGTGTGTGTGTGTGTGTGTGTGTGTGTGTGTGTGTGTGTGTGTGTCCCAAGTCACGTAGGGTCCTAGGTTGCTAAATGTATCCTGTTCTTTTATTCACTCTGTGTGTGCGCACATGTATGTGCACGTACATGTGTGTGCATGCACATATTCCACAGAAGCACATGTGGAGGTCAGAAGACAACTTGTGGGAGTCAGTTCTCTCCTTCCACCATGTGGATTTCAGGGATCTAATTCAGGTTACCAGATGTCCTGGGACTAGTTATAGGTGGGTGTGATCCGCCATGTGAGTGCTGGGAAATGAATCCAAGTCCTTTCTCTGCAAGAGGAGCCAGCAGTACTCTTAACCACTGAGCCACCACTCCAGCCTCAAGGAAAAGAAACTTCAAAAGTGAGTGGCCTTATTGGAGGCTGCCCCCTCAGCCTCCAGGTAATCTGGAAAGAAGACATCTCCTGACTCCATGTGGAGCCCAGCAGTCAACAGCAAAACTGAGATCGAATATCAGCAGCAGGAGGCCGCTGGAAGAGGGACTGTCCCGGCCATCCTCAGTCCTTGTCCTCAGAGAAGGAAGGTAAGGGCCAACCTGACCCTTCAGTTCCTTTTTTCAGAAGACTAAGATCTGTGGGGCCAAGGGGCTCCCCGATCTGGCTCCCTTTAGCACTATCCAGAGGAGTTCCCAGTTGTCTTGGATGAACCTGGAGAAGAAGCTGAGTTCTTGTTTTACACTGGAGCCAAAGACTTTGGGTCTCCCAAAAGGGTGATCCTGTCCAAGACAGAATGTAAATAAAAGGGTATTGGGAAAAGGAAGAGCCAAGCAGTTTCTTGAGCTGGTGAGGTAAATTTAAATCAGTGGTTCTAAACCTTCTAACTCTACAACCCTTTAATACAGTTCCTCATGTTGTGGCGACCCCCAACCATACAATTATTTTCACTAGTATTTCATAACTGCAATTTTGCTATTGTTATGAACTGTAATGTAAATATCAGATATGCAGGGTATCTGATATAAAACCCCTGTGAAAGGGTCATTTGACCCCCCCAAATGGATTGTCACCCACAGGTTGAGAACCACTGATTTAAAGGATTTTTTTCTTTTTTCTTTTTCTTTTTTTTTCTTTTTTCGAGACAGGGTTTCTCTGTGTAGCTTTGCGCCTTTCCTGGATCTCGCTCTGTAGACCAGGCTGGCCTGGAACTCACAAAGATCCGCCTGCCTCTGCCTCCCAAGTGCTGGAGATTTTTTTTTTTTTTGGAAGTGCTGGAGATTTAAAGGATTTTTGTTTGACATTTTTGGAGGAGGGGCACACACATAAGAACCCTCTCTCCCAACACACAAAATTTGGAGAAATGTTTAGCATTAAGTTTAGAGAATGTGACTTTCCTACACTATGTTGATGATCTTTCTAGTGATTGCAAAACCAGCTAAGAAAGCTTCAGATTAATGGTTTACAGTAACAGTTTTTAACTTAATATTTATTTTTGCTTTACGTGTATGGGTATTTTGACTGCATATATATGTGTATAGTGCAGAAGAACCCAGGTTCTCTGAATGAAGAGCAGGAAGTGCTTTTAACCGCTGAGTAGCTCTCTAGCCCAGGTTTTTAATACCTTGGCTAAAGAGGCCTATGAAGTTTTCAAGGACCAGGCACAGGTGTCGAAGGAAACAGAACACAGCTGTGTCTCATCATCTCCCAAGGCCAGCATTGCCTCTCCCAGGCACCTGGCAGTTTGCCAACTAGCACCTCCGAGAACCCAGAAGCAACGGTGGAGATTCTTAGGCATGGCAGGTTTCTGCTAGATTTGGACTCCAGTTTCTCTTTAATTGCAAAGCCCTTATGTAACAAGCTGGAAGGACAGGAGACTTACTTGAGTGAGATGGACTGTGATCAAGCCATTAAAAAACTAAAGAAGCAGCCAGGCGGTGGTGGCGCACACCTTTAATCCCAGCACTCGGGAGGCAGAGGCAGGCGGATCTCTGTGAGTTCGAGGACAGCCTGGTCTACAGAGCGAGATCCAGGAAAGGCGCAAAGGTACACAGAGAAACCCTGTCTCGAAAAAAATCAAAACCAAACCAAACCAAAACAAAACAAAAAAACACTAAAGAAGCTACTAGTGAGCATCTGCATTAAGTCATTCAGTACATGAAAGGCAAGAGCTTGCAACATGTGTAATAATGCATATGTTGGAGCCTTATGAGGGGTTATAGCTTCTTTCTCCAAGCAGTTGGGTATAGTATCTTGCTGCCATGCTTTAAGGCAGTTGCTGCAACTTGCTTGCTAATTAAATAGATGAAATCTAACTGTGGGCAGTCTCTGAGTTTGAGCTCCATACCAGGTCTCTACCATTCTGGAAACAAAGGGCCAACGCTGGTTAATAAGTGTCAGAATGTTACAGTACCGGGCTCAGCTGATGGTAACCTTCCCCCACCCCCGTCTGACTTTACAGCGCCATCAGCCTTTCATCCCAGTCACTGTGTTACCAGTCACACAGGTCTGAAATCACAATGACTCAGAATTTATAGATCAGGAATACTCAAGCAGAAAGCCCTTCAGGGGGAGCCCCTGCCAGATGCTGAGGGAGGGGTTTGTAGATGGGAGCAGTTCTATAATCCATGGCCAATTGGTTCTCTCCTGTTTCTCTTCTTTTTGCTTCTCCCCCAACCCCCAGCCTTCCACCCCTACTCCCAGAACTTTAGCCTCAAAGGATAACAGCCCTTACTCAGGCACCAGAGTTAGAAAGTGGGAGAGTTGACAATTGCATATAGAGACTCCAGATATGCCTTCTCCGGAATTCATGCCTCAGTATGATTGGAAAGAGAGAGATCTCAATGCCAGCAGTAGATTGTTTCAGGCAGTAAATTGTCCTTAGGAAGGGGAAGTTTGGGGCTGGAGAGATGGCTCAGCAGTTAAGAGCAGTGGCTGCTCTTCCAGAGGTCCTGAGTTCAATTCCCATATGGTGGCTCACAACCATCTATAGTGAGGTCTGATGCCCTCTTCTGGTGCCCCTTTCATAAAGGTGTGCATGCAGATAGAACACTCATATACATAAAAATAAATAAATCTTAGAAAGGGGAAATTTTCCATTGGTCTTTTCATCTTTATTATCTCCGTTTCCTATCTGCTGACACTCTGTATGTTACAATGGAAGCTTGGGGACACACCTCTCCATGTGATATGATGGATGGGACTTGAATGCCAAGCAAGGCAAGACAGCGCACAGCACTCTTTCCCTGGAGACTGAGCAATATGATTCACTTCTACATCATGGTGTTCCATACCTCTGTGTCTGCATGGAAAGCTCACTCAGTGGTCAAAATTTTCCAGCCCCTGGCAGCGGCAGGAAATCCAACAGACCGTTGGACATGCCACCCTCAGTCCTTCTCAACTCAAGATCATTCTGGTACCCTACTGTGAGATAAAGAAGAAGTCCTCTTGGATAGCAGAAAAAGAGTGATTCACCCAGACCCCACACTCCCTGGCTTCTTCTTGAGGCCACCCTCATGGAAGAGCTTACTTTTATTCTATCTCCTACAGTGGTAAATTGTCCAGACCCTCTTAAGGTTACTATGAGTAACAGGCAGTTTAAAATATAGCCCCCAGCACAAATGATTCAGCTGGATTCTATATAAAGGGAAAGTAGCATCCTATCTCCTGGGAGCATTTAATTTTTATTTTTTTTATGTATTTGCCTGATGTATGTGCACCATGGATATAGCTGGTGCCCACAGAGGCCAGAAAAGGAGGTCAGATCTCCCGGAACTGGAGTTATGGGTGATTGAGAGTCACCATGTGTGTGCTGGGAACCAAACCTGGGTCCTCTGCAAGTGAAGCAAGTGCTCTAAGCCATTGAGCCTTCTCTCCAGTTCCCTCTGGACTATTTGGATAAAGCTTGCCAGATGAATCATTTTATCTTCCTCTTGTGTTTGGCTTATGGCAATCTTAATATTTGGGCATGGAGTCCACATTCCCACCTGTAGCTAGAGTTTTCCTGCCTGATCCACAGTCAGGATAAATCTCTTTCACCTGCCAGTCCCACAGCCGCTCAGACCCAACCAAGGAAACACAGACTTCTATTGCTTATAAACTGTATTGCCGTGGCAGGCTTCTTGCTAACTGTCCTTATATCTTAAGTTATCCATTTCCATAAATCTATACCTTGCCACATGGCTCGTGGCTTACCGGCATCTTTACATGCTGCTTGTCCTGGCGGTTGCTGGCTGGCAAGCTGGCAGTCTCCTTCTACCTTCCTGCTCTTTTAATTCTCTCTGTTAGTCCCGCCTACTTCCTGCCTAGCCACTGGCCAATCAGTGTTTTATTAGTAACACATTTGCCATACAGAAGATCCCACAGCACCCACCACTATTAATCTTTAAAGATTTGCAAAATAACCATGGACCCTGAAGAACATTGGCTGCCAAGTCCAGACTCCATCGTTCATTGACAATTGGTGTGACCCAATCCAGAAATCTTTGCCTCAGGATTCAGACTTCCACATAGTTAGTCAAGAATTATATGTGCTCAAGCAGGATGTATTTGCTTGTGGGGATCTGGGGAGCCCCGGGTTTATTCATGTCTGGATGGCTGGAAGATCAGGGGAACTTGTCTACCAGGACACCTGGCTGTACCTTTTCTACAAGTTTCAAGAAACTAAACATTGAATCAAGAGAGTTAAAATTCTTCTCAATAGTTAAAAGAGAGCCCTCTGACTATTAACTTTGGGTACCAGGAAGACATCCTCCAGGCGACCTTGGTAGAATACTTCTGTCTTAGGCAGAGGTAGGAGCTCATGAACATAAGCTTTAAAAAACCTAGAAAAAAATAGAAAATGAAATTTCATGGGCCATTTCTGCCCAATAGAGAGGAATAAATTCCTCAGCTAAAGCAATGTCAGACAAGCAAATTGCCTTAGACTGTTTTCTGACTGAGCAGAAAGGGTTGGTTAGAGTTGCTGAAGATACCTCCTGGGTTTACACGATTGCTTCTGCTGAAGCTTAAACCCACCTTGAAAAATTCATCTTGTCTTGAACAAATACCCCCACCCCTAGGCACCAGGAGAAAGTGATTAGGAATGTTTTCCTGAGCTCCTCAGGGCATTAAGTCTGGACTTTCTGGGCAGTAAAGTTAGGGACATTGTAATACTAATATTATTCAAGGTTTATGCCATAATTGCATGTGCCTTGAAGTACTGCAGAAAAACTATGAAAGGAACCCAAGCTACATGGTTACACTGTCTCCAGCCATCCCAGGACATACCTTACTCTGGCATGCAAGAATTTCATTCCTTTAACCTGAAAGGTACAATGGATGACTTCTTCCCTTAAAGCCTCTCAAGAATGAGGAGTAAAGTATCTCCAATAGCAAATGTGTTAGTAGCCAAAAAGGGATCTGGCAGCAGATTTGTTTAACTCTTTTCAAAGGTGCTCTTCCTCTTGGCCATAAAAGCCTGTGAACTGGTGTTGTGTAGGGCTGCTGTTTGGAATTGAACAGTTTGAGCAGGCTGGCAGCAAACAGAAGAGCCTTCAAAACACACAAATCTGGCTGTCACTATGGATACAGCTCAGACCACTAGACAGTCTTGAAGCTAGGGGGGGTCCTGAGTCGGGATGAGTCTGTGGGAGCCTGAGCAGTGGGGGAAAGGGGCTGTGTTACCTCTTCCAGAAGTCTGCTGTCATGTGCTTTGCTTTCTAACCACCATAGTGGATGGTGACTGATGACTCCCATAACCCAGGAGCAACCAGCAAGTTGCTGTGAACTGAATAAACCCAGAGAATCACCTTCTCCACTTACAATATCTGGGGGCATCCTTTCTGCCATCTTTCTTTCCCTTGAACTATGATCCTAAATGAGCATGCCCAGAAGTGTATCTCAAATTGAGCATACTCAGGAATGTGCCTTCCCCAAATAGGTTCACAAATATAAATTTCTCACCCTTTCTTTGTTTGAAGAGTATATACTATTTTTTAGAAACTGTGGGTTGTTTTTTTTTTGCCTTCAAGGAACAAAATAAAAGGCTTTTCCTCTGGTAGAAATATTCTCATTGTCACACAAAGGACTCAGTAAGGCAAAACTTTACTCTTGATCAAGAGGGTGCATGCAGAAGAACAAGAAGTAGACTGGAGGGCTGTGGGCACATGGTTTTTATTCTAACACAGGTGACAGTGTCATTTCACCATCACCTGACAGACCTTTGCAACTGGCTGTTTTTAAAAGAGTCAGGGCAAAGGAAAGAGGGGAACAGGAAAGGGGTCTGCGGCTTTAGTCAGCAAGGTTCTGAGACTGTAGTGGGGACTCTGTCCCACTACAAAGTTTTACCAGGTCTTGTGTGTGTGTGTGTGTGTGTGTGTGTGTGTGTGTGTGTGTGTGTGTGTCGGGGGAGGGTAAACATTTGCATAAAAGTCTTACAAGGTGGGGGAGATAAAAAGATTTGAATTCTTTGTCATAACCCAAGTTTTACAGTGTTTGATAGAAAAGTCTGATATTTACTGTTTCTGGCAAATTGTCCAATCCTAATTAATCTTATCAATAAAAACCCAGAGTCAGATATTAGGGTGAAAGCTGAAAGATCAGAGAAGCAGAGCAGCCATCCACCTAGAGACTTCTTACCTCTAGGAAATCTTAGGCTGAATGGAGGAGATCCTGTCTCTATGAAGCCTCAGACTGAATGGGCTGAGATCCTGTCTCCACCTGCCTTATATTCCTGTCCCCACCTCCCATGTGCTGGAATTAAAGGTGTGCACCACCACCGCCTGGCTCTGTTTCTCTTTTAGACTGGTTCAATCTCGTGTAGCTCAGGGTGGCCTTAACTCCTGATCTTTCTGCTTCCTTCTCCCAAGTGCTGGGACTAAAGGTGTGTGCCATCACTGCTTGGCCTCTGTGGTTAACTAGTGGCTGGCTCCCCGCTCTGATCTCCAGGCAAGCTTTATTTGTTAGAACACAAATAAAATGTTATATAACATTTCCCCCTTTTTGTCTAAACAAAAAGCAAAAGTTTTAACTATCAATAAAAAGATAAAAATAATAGAAAAACTACATGCAATAAGTACAATAACTATATGTGAATATATACAGGCAATAATTACATTAACAATGTCTAGTCCATTAGTAGTTGACAAATTCAGAGAAACTACTCCATTATCTAGCCTACCTTTGTGAGCCCAAAGTATTGTACATAATTCACTTTCTATCTTAACTTCCATTATCAACACAAAACTATCTTTTTTTTTTTTTTTTTTTTTTTTCTGGAGCTGAGGACCGAACCCAGGGCCTTGTGCTTGCTAGGCAAGCGCTCTGCCACTGAGCTAAATCCCCAACCCACAAAACTATCTTTTTATGTCTCTCAACTTTATACACTTTATACTTCTTTTATGAGTTTCTTTTCTGAATTTGTTAAAAAGGAAAACTATAACAATGATAGACCCCAGACCCAGGGTACTACCTTCTCGGGTGGGCGCCCTAAGAACCCAGACTCTGGTCCAGTTGATGCAACAGCAAGAGGTTTATTGATGCGGCTGTACAGTCAGGCTCCTCTGCTCCAAAGAGCAAGAGTCACGCCTATTGCAATCACATGGGTACTTTTAAAGGAAAAACCCACAAAAGCCGTAAGATTACAATTCCCACACAATTTCATTTCAATTGGTTTATGTCTAGAGGCTAATTTCATAAGATCATGGCCTGATCACAGGGTGGGTACAGTCACGTCCGCATGCACATTCTTCCCGAAACCTCAAGGGGGGTATCAGGGCGGGAGTGGAGTTTACACAAAGGTCACAGTGGTCCTTCCTGGAACACTTGCAATTATCCCAGTCACAGTTGAGTGCATCTCTTAACAGAAATCTCTTTACATTGTTACATTGTTGCAGGGGTGGTTGAATAATGGCTGAGTCAGTTTGCCCCTGGAACTAGCTTTTTTAGTTCCTCGTTCTCCTGGGGCTTGGGGGGTGTAAGCCTGAAGGGTTAGGGTCTTTCAACAATCTAGTCTTCAACTCCACCAGAGATCTGAGAAGGATATAATACCTGATAACAAGAAGTGCAGAGCAAACAACTTCCAAAAATAAGAAATGACAGAAACAGTTGACTGCCTGGACAGACACCCAAGATTCCTCTGCAATAATGGGGCATCCATCCTCAGCCTACAGGCCTAGAATATCCAACAGACTTTTCTGTGAAGCAGGATTTTTTGAAAGACTGTCCTGCCTTGTCTTGGCAAAGTTTGGCAGTCACTTTCTTTTGTGTCCTGCTTGTCCAATTTGGACAGCAACTGTCCTGAGCAGTTTATAGTCCAAAGCCAATCTTTAGGTGGTGTTTGTCAGCTTAGTGGTGTTACCACAGTCCAGGTGGAATTGTCATTGTGGGGCCCCATCACGTTTTTGAAGACTCTAGATATTGTCTTTTTCTTGGAACATTATCTCTAGATGATTTATTCTTTTTCTTCAGATGTCTCATTTGTCCAGTGGTCTTCAGATTCCTTAGTTGAATGCCTTCATTCTTCTGAAAAGACAAAAACAAAACCCTGTCCCAACCCTAATTTTGGGGAGTTTCCCTGTTGGCAAGTTATATCTGATAAATTGAAAAGCATTTGTTAGTTTTATAAGTTAGTTTAGCTTGAGTGGTCATGCTGTTTGATGAAGAGATCTCTCTTGTTCAAATCTAATCTTTTGTTTTGTTTTGTTTTGTTTTTTTGAGACAGGGTTTCTCTGTGTAGCTTTGTGCCTTTCCTGGAACTCACTTTGTAGACCAGGCTAGCCTCAAACTCACAGAGATCCGCCTGCCCTACCTCTCAAATGCTGGGATTAAAAGTGTGTAATACCACTGCCTGGCCTCTATGGCTAATTCTGTGGGTAGCTCTGTCCTCTGATCTTCAGGAAAGCTTTATTTCCTAGATTACAAACAATATATCACCACAGTCCTCCACTGTAATTGAGGACCAGGCTCTAATACTGCTGTAACCAAGTCTTTCCAGTCTTGTGTTACTAGTTGACCATGAATTTAACATCTGCTTCACAAAAGGTGAATGCACACCATATGAAACTATTGCTTCTTTAAATCTCTTTAAATCTAACATTTCCACAGGAATCCAGTCAGCTCTTACACAGCCTTGGAGATATCTGTCATTTGGCAATCGTTCCTATAAGGTGATTGGATAAATTAAGGTTGGTTGTTTGAAAACCTTGGGCTGTTCCTCTCTAATTGTATAATATAATGGTGAGATTGGTTCTCCTTTAAGTTCCTTTGGCTGGATCTGAATATCTCTGTGATCTGCTTAATAAGTTCTTCTAAGGCCTGTATCTTGGCATTCATATCAACCAACTTTTTTAGGGATAAACCAAGATTATCAAACTGACAATAAGGATTAACAAAATGATAATTAACATTATGTCAATCCCAGTTAAGTTGATCATCTCTTCATTTTGTTCCATTTTTTAACCATGCATTGTGTAATCATACACAGACCTAACTCTATCATAATAGTGTTTCCTATTTTTTAATGTAGAAAAAAAAAACCTTTTTTTTTTCAAAGATTTATTTATTATGTATACAGTGTTCTGCCTGTGTACATGCAGAACACCAGAAGAGGGCTCCAGATCTCATTACAAATGACTATGAGCCACCATGTGTTTGCTGGGAATTGAACTCAGGACCTCTGGAAGAGTAGCCAGTGCTCTTAACCTCTGAGCCATCTTGCCAGCCCAAAACCTCTCTCTTTTTTTTTTTTTTTAAACTAATTCCCCCCTTTAAGAATTCCCAATTGTCTCACCAAATCTGCTGATGATAATGATCACCATGACGGTGAAGTATGAGGCTGACTGCTGCTGCATAGAACAGTAGAAGCCTGAACGGGTGTCAAGGCAGCTAGCTACCTAGTATGGCAGCAGCCTGAGGAGGGGGGTCCAGGGAAAGCTCACAACCCACCAGGAGAGAAAAAGCCAAAGAGCCAGCCATCTGCATAGGGAAACATCTCTGAAAGTGACTAACTCCAGCCAGGCAGCATTTGGAGCCCAAGCACCTGTGGAGTTTGCTGTAGAAAGGCTGCAACAGAAAAATCCCAAACTAGCTCAGAGGCTTGGGGCAAAAAAGAAAACCTAGTTGGTGAGGTAGTGACTCTGATGGGATCACCCCACCCCCACCCTGCAGCCCCGGTGTGTGCCTGTGGCTTTGTAGCTTTTTCACAGATTCATGCCCCAAAAGTTGGACACCAAATCCCTCATTTGTAATCATTCTTCAAACACATTAAGAAGGTGTTGGCTCTCTTTCTGTCCTATCTTGGAGTGAGAAGGAGGAATTCATTCTTCTCAGGAGGAATGCCTGTTTAGTAATAGCTGACTTGATAAGCATCTGAATTAGTTCCCTAGTACAAGGAATTAATTATTTAGCATGGTTTAAGGTGAGCCCACATTGTTAGGGGTACTCTCTAGGCCAGAAGATTGGTCTGGCCCAACTTTTCTTGACCAGAAGGTGGAGTTTCTTCCTTTTTCCTCTTTCTTTCTTTCTTTCTTTCTTTCTTTCTTTCTTTCTTTCTTTCTTTCTTTCTTTCTTTCTTCTTTTCTTTCTTTCCTTTCTTTCTTTCTCTCTTTCTTTCTTTCTTTCTTTCTTTCTTTCTTTCTTTCTTTCTTTCTTTCTTTCTTTCTTTCTTTTTCTTCCTTTTTTGTTCAGCAGAGTTTCTCTATGTAGTCCTTACTGTCCTAGAATTTGTACATAGACCAGGCTGGCCTCAAATTCAGAGATGCACTGGCTTCTGCCTCCCCAAGTGCTGGGATAAAAAAAATTACACCATGCCGTGAGGGCTAGTTTTCTCTTAATAAGCCTTCATTGCCAATTTTAACACCCACCCCAGTCACCCACCCACCCCCAACACACAAACACACAGAGGTAATCCTAGACTCATTTAGGAACCAGATAAGATTTTTGGCATCTTTGGCCTCTGGCAAGGATGAGGCTGCCAAGAGTCCCAAGAAACTTTCTGGCTTTTAGCCAAAAGATAAACTGGTTACTTTTCTTTGTTTTTTTTCACACTCAACTACCTAGCCAAATCTCACCTCCTGTTTTTATCATCCCCTTCTTCTTCCAGGAGGTAACTGTAGGAATAACAGCCAGGTACGGGGAGGGAGGAAAAGAAATCCTTGCCTGGTTCCTGGAGAGTTAAGATGGAGACGGAAAGGCAGGAGTTATTTGCTTTACAAGTCCTAGGCAAAGCATCAGAAGTCAGAACATAGGATGTTTTAAATGTCCAAATCAAAGTCCATTAGACTGTCTTGACAAGCTCATAAGAACTGCTTCTTAGGAGAGAAGAGATATTTAGCCATCATTTGATGATTATGTTAAAACAATAGTAGTAAGATCTGAAGTCTTACATCTAGGTTGCATTTTCTTATTAAGAAGAAAATTCTTAGTGAGAAATAGTTATCTAAATAAGATCTCATGTGTATTTGAGTCCCTGTCTGGGGAATGTGATCCCTTGGATTGTTGAAAAGTAAACCAACGTACTGATCATCTTAGTTTGAGGTGGTATTTTTTTTTTTTTGGCTGAGTGTTTAAGATCATATAAGTGACTGAAATTAATCACAAGGCCAGTTGAGGATCTGGTCTTTAGGGTTCTCTTGGGTTTGAGAGGAACTTCTGGCTCTTCTAGCCTTCCTTTTGCTTATTGTCTATAAGTCAAAGGCCTTGCTTAACTCTGGCTTTGCTTGGAAGCATTAAGGAGAAATTTTCTCCTTTTTGTGGACTGGTTAGAGTTCACTGGGTGGGGTCTCCATGGCCTCCTAAACAAGAGAACTGTTGACATCTCACAGTTATAAAACATTTGAGCAGTCCCCTGGGACCCAGCTGACCTTGGAGAGAAAGGGGGGGAAATATTCTCCCTTTAAATCTTTCTTACAAAGTAGTGGCTGCCCATGCTTTTAATCCCAGCACTCAGGAGGCAGGGGCAGGGGAATCTCTGAGTTCCAGGCCAGCCTGGTCTATAGAGCAAGTTCCAGGACAGCCAGGGATACACAAAGAAACTTTGTCACACACACAAAAAAAGCAAAGTCAGGTGTAGTGGTGCATGCCTTTAAGCACAGTACTTGGGAGGCAGAGGCAGGAGGATCTCTGTGAGTTTGAGGCCAGCCTGGTCTACAAATTAAGTTCCAAAACAGCTAGGGATGTTATACAGAGAAACCCTGTCTCAAAAAATTAAACAAATTCCTCTTACCACATCAGTATAGGCCTCTAAGTATAGATATTGAACACTGTCTTAAATAGGGTTTCTATTGCTGTGAAGAGACACCATGACCACGGCAGCTCTTAATAAGGAAAACATTTAATTGGGGCTGGCTTACCATTTCAGAGGTTTAGTCCATTATCATCATGGCAGGAAGCATGGTGGTGTGCAGGCAGACATGGTACTGGAGAGGTAGCTGAGAGTTCTAAGTCTGGATCAGCAGGCAGCAGGAAGAGAGAGTGAGGCGCTGGGCCTGGCTTGAGCTTCTGAAACCTTAAAGCTCACCCTTAGTGACATACTTCCTCCAACAAGGCCACACCTCCTAATAGTGCCATTCCCTATGAGCCTATAGGGGCTATTTTTGTTCAAACCACCACAAACACCCAGAAGGTCGGGTACACCAGTCTGGTACTTTTGACTACTGTGTAGTAGTTAGATAAAACTTGGACAAAAACCAAACACTTCAAAATAAACTTTGATCAGAGAAACATTTTAACCAGTTCTTGTAATCGTTATCAAGAGCAGTTGATAGCTCCATTGATTTAAGCAGAGGTTTAACATCAGAATATTGAGCTTTGACCTTTAATATCATACATACCATCTCTAAGTCTCATCTTTTATATACCTTAAATAACTTACTCAGATCTTCATAATGTGAATATGCTTTCTAGTTTTCTTTTACAGTTTGGAAATATCCAGCTATCTTAATGTTCACACACAAATCTCTTTTTAACCAAAATGTTTTCATTTCTATATTCTTCTAATATTTTTTCTTACTTACTGGTTTCTTTTCTTAATACCACAAGACATAATCACATTAACAAATAAATTTATCATTTGTTATATTAATTTTCCTTGTAGGGGTATGGGCCACTAAGCAATGTCTATTCCAACTGGATTCTTCACCCAGTATATATTACAGCTTCCCCATAGATGCATAGGTGGAGCCCCCTCTCCCTAATTTTTCTTAGCCTATATACTCTAGTTCCTCTCCCAAAAGCATGAGGCAACATAACATTAGGACAGAATTACATATAGCCAGCTGGGAGGAGAGGCTGGCTACTCAGGTGAGGGTCCAGTAATCCTCCTTATTCTCTTTTCCTATGAAGGAGCATTTACAATCAATAAACCCAGCTGACACCATAACATGGCAGGATGGACACACATCTCTTCCCAGGGAAGGGATCTGAACACACACACACACACACACACACACACACACACACACCAGATGGATTTGGAATCCTGGACAAGTTCCAAATCATTAAAAAATATTCTCAGGGTCCCACAAAGGGACACACAAAAAAGCCAATCCATCTCAGTAAGGCCAAGAGGGTGCGCTCAGAAACATAAGCACATGGGCTGGGAAGTACTGTTGGTTTTATTTTAGGGCAGGTTGTGACTGTGTCTTTTTCCCATTGGCTGGGATCTGATGTCACAGGATTTTTTGATTGGCTAGTTGAAAAGAATCAGAGCAAATGAAATGAGGGAAAACTGGAAGAGCTCTGCCGCTTAAGTCACTTTACTTTATATTTTATATTTATACTTTTGGGGGGGAGAGATTAAAACATTTGCATAAAACTCTTACAAGGTGGAGGATATAAAAAGATTGAGTTCTTTGTCATAACTATTTCTACAATATTTGATAGAAAAGACTAGTATTTAACACTTCTTAAACCTCATTCCTGTGCCGGCAAGGCTTTACTGGCCCTGAATACACTAAATTGTGAACCCATTGTTTTAGGTTACATAGTTGTTCCATTATAGACTCTGGATTGGTTTGTCGTTGAAAGACATGCTCCTGGTAGAGAGCTCTTCCTACTCCCCTGCTGTGAGTTGCAGGGCAGCCTGGGATACAAAGTGAAACAGTGTTTCAAATAAACCAACCAAAAGCAAGCTTGAAACAGTGTTTCAAATAAACCAACCAAAAGCAAGCTTCACCCATAGTCCCAATCTAGAGGTTAAAGCAGGACAATCAGGAGTTCAAACTATAAGGCTAGGAGCTGGAGAGATGGCTCAGCAGTTAAGAGTGCGGGCAGCTCTTCCAGAGGACCTGGGTTCAATTCCCATCGCTCACATGGCACCTCATAACTGTCTGTAACTCTAGTTCCAGGGGATCTGACACCCTCATACAGTTATACATGCAGGCAAAACATTGATGTACATAAAATAAAAATAATTTATATATATAAAACTCTGGCTACATACCAGCTTGAATCTAGACCTTGTGTCAAAACTTAAAAAAAAATTTTTTAAGCTTGCAGTCTAGTTATTTACCCAGGGTATAATGTATGGCTGGGTATTACACCAATGACCCAATGTATCACTCAAATTAAGGACTGTGGCTCTATCAATCACAAGCCTTTAGAAGTTTAGCTATTAGGATGAGTTACTCCCTTTCTGGCTGCAGGGTCATATGGAGTCTACCCAGCCCTCTCTTGCTTAGGAGTGCTGAGTTTCAGGGTCAATGCAGGCTGTCTGTGCTGGTCTTTAGTCATGGTGGTGGTGGTCCTCTAAAACAGCTGGGTCTTTACAGTGATTATAAACAATCTCAAACAGCGGGGCTGTGGTGAGCACAGTGCAGCCACTGTAAAAGGGTTGCTTGGATGTCAATCCCCCACTCAAAAGAACACCTTTGTTGTTGACAGTCTTCAGGGACTCATGTGGCCCAGGTTGGCCTGTAGCTGAGGATCACCCTGAAGGCTTGATCCTCCTGGTTCCAACCCCAAGTGCTAACATGACAGGCACAGCCACCATGGCTGGCTCTAAAGGTATTTTTCAGAGACCTGTGAATTGCCTCTAGTAACTCCTAAGCGATAAGCTACCTGCTGTAAATAATAACAGATCACAGGAAACCGAAGCCGGAGTAGTTCACCTTTAGAGCTTTATTAGGGAGAGAGAGCCACAGGCTCATGGACAGAAGCAGCCATGATGGGGTCTGAATTAGGAGAGCAGAGGAAAGGGAGCCACCACTATAGCATGATGGGGATCCTGAAGGGAAAGAGACAGGCAGTTCAATTCCAGAGAACAATGGGAGCCGAGGATGTTGCTCTCATTCATTTAATTCAAGGTTGTCTGGGCATCGGAGGGGCTGGGCTTCCAGCCTTAATGGGGATAGAGAGAACCAAACTCCTAAAGAGCTGTCAGGTCACAGCAGATCTCTGTAGCTGGCCTTGAGAGACTGCTGGGGGTGTGGCCTGATTTTGGGGGGAGGGAGCAGCAGCTAGAAGATGGGTTCTGACACCATCCTGAGCACTCCTTTGCAATCCCCTTTGTTTGGTTGACTTTCCTTTAACTTTTCTGAGACTGGGACTCAGGTACCCCTGGCTGACTTCAACCTTGCAGGTAGCACAGGGTTGTTATGAATTACACATGCTGGCGAGAGGTCCTGGTCTGAGGGCTGGGGCGGGTAGAGCCAAGGTGCCCATGGCGGGTGAGAGACAGAAATGCCATGCTGATGGCACTCAGTGAAGAGTTTTATTTGGTGGGGGTAAGAGAGAGGGGAGAGATATGGGGGGGGGGCAGGGGTTCCAGAGGTGCTCACCTCCAGGGTGGAAAGCAGAACTGAGGGGAGTGAAATTGGCAGAGTTTTTCCTTAAGAATAAGCTTTTACGTCAGGGCATAGGGTGGCGCCAAAGGGCAGGGTCAGAATAGTAACAAGGATGACCTGCTCCTCCTGCCTCCACCTCCCCAAGAGCTAGGATTACAGGCATGGGCGACCATACTTAGTTTATTTGGCTGATGTTAAGTATCAATTCAGAGCTTTAGACAGACTAGATGAGTACTATACCCTGAGCTAGACCCCCAGCCCTCCTATCTCTTCTAAGAACAATGCTGAACCTTTGCTTCTAGGAGCTGAGCTGTGCTGCTAGGATTCACTGAGGTCATTCTTGTCAGAGGACCTCTGACCTTAGTGGTCATTTCCCTTCATTATCTTTCACCATTAGGATCTCCCTCCAGAGAGAAGTCCCAAGTCTCTTCCCTCTGTTTCTTGGGTGAATTAGATACCTGGCTTGTTCTCTGTCCTATGCCCCACCCAGCCCCTTTCCTTGACACCTACAGTGTGCACTAAGGATGCAGATGTTGGAGCAGATGTTGGAGGTGGGACGGTAAAAGCCTTCAGAATCCCAAGAGAGGACCTGAAGCAGACTTGGAAGGGAGATGGTTATACAGTCACAGATCTCACATGGAGAGGGGTCGCTTCGTGGCAGGCAGGGTCAATGGGGAGTCCTAGATTGGATTAAGTGGCAGAAGATAATGAGGGCAAATCCAGCATGTGGTGATCAGTGGGCCTCCGATCCCAGCAAGCAGGACAGTTTACAGCAGTACTCCTGGCTCCTCTCTGGTGAGAGGGCAGACAGCCTGGCATAGGCAAAGGAGGGAAAGACACTTTGCCTCAAGAAAAGGTAAAAGACAAGATCCAATGCCCAGGGGGCCCCTGTGGCCTGCACAACATGCACCAAGTCATGTGTTGCCCCATTTATATACAACACACACAAATTAAAAAGAATGAGAATGAGCAGAAATTCTGAGGGAGAGCCTTTAATGGCATTTCATGATCTCGTATAGCCTTGCAGGATAGCAGAGGATTCACTATGTCCCCAGAGAAGACAGTAACTCCTGATCCAGCTACCCAACCTTCAGGAGTGCAGGAGTACAGTACTGAGCTACTAGCCGCCCTTTATGTAGTTTGGCAGAAGGAACCCACAGCTTCCTGCACATCAGGGTAGCACTCTGCCAACTGCGTTTGTTCCTCAGTCCTATGACTTTCTTTAAATGCTACATCATATTCATTTGTCTTAGGTTATGTAGGCATGCAGGCCTCAGTGCCCATGCGAAGATCAGAGGACAACTCAGAGGAGTCAACTTTCTGTTCTAACATGTGGAACTTGGGGGTAGAATCTGGGTCATCAGGATTTATCCACTGAGCCATCTTCTGGCCCCTAGTATCCTTTCTTAATAACAACCCCTCATCTTTGTCTCTAGGAGGCGTATTGGTGTGACAGGTAGTGACCAAGTCATCAGGTCCCAGGACCTCTGACTCTTATGGTCAAGTCTGCTGCCAGACCCCGAACAAGATCTCCATGAAAAGAGGAGAATTCCCAATAGTCTTCGAGTTTCTTCCATCTATTTCTCAAGGTGAGTTAAGACATTTGGCTTATCATCTATCTTAGGCCGCCACAGCCCCTTTCCTATACACCTGTCCTTCTTAAGGATGCAGATGTTGGAAGTGGGTTGGTAAAGATCTTACAACCCCAGGAGGGGATCAGAAGGCAACTTGGAAGGAAGATGGTTCTACAGTCACAGATCTCACCCAGAGAGGGGTGTGGTCCATGGCGAGGCAGGGCCAAGGGAAGTACCAAGTTTGTGCTAAGGAGCAGAACACAAGTTGATGGGAGGATGCTCAGTGTGCAGATGTGCACATGCAAGCTCAGCACTCAGGAGCCTGCCGCAGGAGAATCACAAGGTCAGTAGGCTACGTGGAAAGTTGCAGAGTAACCCGGGCTCTTACAACAACAAAGCGGAGTGTGGAGGAAGTCTGAGGTAGAGTCCTGGCTGGCATTTCTGAGGAAAAGGCCCACCTGGGCACAACAAGCTGCTCAGCATTGGCAAAGTGGAATAGTTCAGTGGCTCTGGGTACAAGGGTGGTGGCTGGTTGCCTGATACCTGGCCCTGGGTGAGTTAGGGGAAGAGAAAAACTGGAGTGTGAGACTTAAATCAGGAAGCTGTTGGGAATACAGACTCAGGATGGGTTGGTTTGTTCAGGACAGCCACGCCCCTGGTAGAGAGCGTTTTTTTTTTTCTGTGGCCCCAAACAATGACCTACCCTAAAAGCATAAGTCTCCCCGAAGCCTTCAAGCTTTAGGAAATGCCAAAACATCCTAAGATACAGAAAAGTAAGTTGGGTGTGGTCATATACACCTGAAAACTCAGCACTCTGGAGGCCAGGGCAGGAGGCTTGCTGTAACTCGGCTGGGTCAGAAAGTGAGACCCTGTCTCAAAATACAGAACAGAGCTGTGTATGGTGGCACATGCCTATAATCCCAGCACTCTGGAAGCTGAGGCAATATAACTGCCAATGAGTCCAAAACCAAGCTGTTCCATGTGGTGAGTTCCAGGCCATTCAAGGATACCTAAAAAAAAAAAGGGGGGGGGGTGTTAATAAAAGTTAGCTGGCCATGTAGTTTAGTGTCTGCCTGTAACACTAGCATGTGGAAGGCTGAGTCAAGAAGACTGTGAGTTCATTCACTTGTCTGTCCTTTTGCTTGTTTGTCTATTGTTATTTTGAGGGAATGCCTCATAGCCTTAGCCCAGACTGGATAGAAGTTACTATGTAAGCCATAGGCTGTGACTTCAACTATAATGAACTCCTTCTACCTCAGCCTTCCAAGTGCTGGGATTTCAGGCTTCAGTACAACATCAAGTTAGAATTTCAAGTTTGATCCACCAGGCCCCCTGCCTGCAATTAACCAGTGTGCAGAAACACCATAAAAAAGAGGTAGAGAAGCAAGCATGGCAGACCAGCCCAACTGAGGCGGCTTCTTTCAAGCTGTCCCTTCGATTATAGAACAGCCGGGGGAGGTGCCAGCCTACTGTAGTCCTAGCTACTCAGGAGGCTGAGGCAGGAGAATCACTTGGGCTCAGGGATTTGAAACTGGCCTGAGCAACATAATGGGATATAATCTCTAAAATTTTTTAGAGTGAAATGTGGTAGCACTTAGGAGGCTGGAGCATGAGGACTGCTGAGTCCAAGACTAGCTGTGGCTAAGAAGGGATCTCAGGCTAGCCTTGCCTACACTATGAGACCCTGTCTCGAAAAATGAAGAGACTGCCAGGGATGCAGCTTGCTAGCGTGCTTTACTAGTATGCAGGAAACCTGGGGTTCAATCTCTGGTGCCACATTAAACCAGGTATGGCGGTGCAGTCCTGAATCATAGCACTCAGGAGGTAGAAGCAGAGCTTGACGTCATCCTTGCCTACACAGCAGGTTCCAGGCTAGCATGGACTACACGAGACTGTCAATAAATAAAAATAAAATCACTCTACGTAACAAAACAATACTGAACAAAAAGAGCAATGCTGGAGGTGTGGCCATATTTAAGGTAGCTTACTAAGGCACAGTAACAAAACAGCACGTAGGTAACAGACTAGAATAGAGATCTGGATTTAAGCCTACCTAATCAGTCACCTGATTTTTGAAAAAGACACCTGACTATTCCCTGGGGAAAGATGGCTTCTTTCAACAGTGCTGGGAAAACCAGCTCTGCACATGTGAACAAATGAAACTAGATCTGTATCTTTTGTCCCTACTCAAAGTGGACCAAAGAGACTGATATAAGACTAACTCTGAAACTATCAAGTAGGATACACATAGGCCAGGACTTTCTGAAAAGAACTTCAATCACCCAGAAATACTGCTAACAATGAATAGGATTACATAAAACTGAATGGCTTCTAGACACCAAAAGCACCAGCTGAATGAAGAAGACAGCTTGCAGAAGGGGAGAAAATCTTTGCTGACTACACATCTGATTTGGGATTTAGAGCTACAATATATACAATTAATTCAAACAACCCAATCAATGAATGTGCTGATGAAATGATCAGTCAGTTCTAAAAAGACACAGTTAGCCAATAAACTTGAAAAATTTCAGCATCATTAGCCATCAGAGAAATGTGAATTAAAACTACATTGAAGAGCTGTGGAGATAGCTCAGTAGAGTGCTTGCCTAACATCCATGAAGCCCTGGGCGCCACAAGAATAGAAATCTAGGTGAATAGGTAACTTGGCCACTGGAGCTGGGTAATGTTCTTCTCCACCCAGATCATATGTACAATGTAGATTTCCTTCACAGCACAGTCACGACAAGCCCTAAAGCGACACTGGTCTGTAATCTGTCATATCTTCATGTTTGTATTCATGGATTGTCTACAGGCTCCTCTAACATCCTCAACAATGCACACTCTAATATGGGTCCTTCCACTAACATCCTCAATAATGCACACTCTAATGTGGGTCCTTCCATCTACATCCCTGTAGACTCAAGGTCAGTCCTCTCAGGTTAGAGATGTGACTGAGTGGTACAGGACTTGAGACTCTGCATGCATGAGACTCTGGCTTCAACCACTAGCACCACAAGGGCAGCTCTCTAAGTTATTAGAGGTCAATAGTGCCAAAAGAAAACTGAGCTAGCTACCATCACTAACTGTCATGATTGCATAGATATTTCAATATGGCTACTAACTGCTATGCCTGGGTGTGTAAGTATGTTATATAAGAGAGCAAATAGTGGCTCAGACATATAATCATGTTTGAATATACTTCATGGTATTTCCTGGGTGCTTACTTGATGTTAAACAAATCAAGCTTTTTTTTTTTTCTTTTC
>CABHPP010138534.1:0-40381 GCA_902168425.1 Peromyscus attwateri | reverse complement strand
AGGGAGAGAGATCCCATAAAAACACAAAACCAAAAACCATAATATATATATGCAAAAGGCCTCTAAGGGGTTTAAAAAAAAGCATTATGAAAGAAAGACTGTCCAAAAAACAGCATTGAATTCATTTTGTGTTGGCCATTTACTGCTGGGCATGGGGCCTGGCCTTAAGAGTGGTTTGTATATCCAGTAAGGCTACATTGGAGAAAATTAATTTTTCATTTGTGAATAGTTATCAATTGGAAATCACTTCTGGGTTAGGGATGGGTGCTTATATCCACATACCCTCTCAGCACTCAACACTGGCTCCCTCTGGCTTAGACCTGTGCTTAGGAACACAAGCACCCCCCTCCTCCTCTCCCCGTCCCCATTCACTCCTCCTCTGTTTCTGTTCAGAAAGAGGCAGGCCTCCCATGGGTGTCAACAAAGCCTGGCATATCAAGTCGAGGTAGTGCTAAGCTCCTCTCCTTGTATTAAGGCTGGACAAGGCAACTCAGTATGAGGAATAGGTTTCCAAAAGCCAGCCAAAGCATTAGGGACAGGTCCTGCTCCCACTGCTAGGAGTTTCACAAGCAGACCAAGCTACACAACTGTCACACATATGTAGAGGACCTAAGTTGGTCCCATGCAGTATCCCTAGCTGTCAGTCCAGAGTCTATGAGCTCCTATGAGCCCAGGTTAGTTGTTTCTGTGGGTTCCCCTGTCATGACTTTGACCCCACATGGCTCATACAATCCTTCCTCCCTCTCTTTAACAGGATTCCTGGAGCTTGACCCAGTGCTTGGTTGTGGATCTCTGCATCTGTTTCCATTAGTCACTGGATGAAGGCTCTCTGAGACAATTAGGGTATTCAACAATCTGATTACAGGGGAAGGCCAGTTCAGGCACTCTCTCCGCAATTGCTAAGAGTCTTAGTTGGGATCATCCTTGTGGATTCCTGGGAGTTTCCCTGGCACCAGGTTTCTCCCTGACCCCAAAATGTCCCCCTACTATCAAGACACCTCTTTCATTGCTCTTCCCCTCTGTCCAGCCCCCAACCTGCCCAACCTGATCCTTCATGTTCCCATCCCCTCCCCCATCCCCAGTTTACCCAGAAGATCTCTTCTATTTCCCCTTCCCCGGGAAAATCCTTGTGTCCTTCTTTGGGCCCTCTACCTTACCTTGCCTCTCTGAGGCTGTGGATTATAGCATGATTATCCTTTACTTTACAGCTAATATCCGCTTATGAGTGAATACATACTATGTTTGTTTTTCTGAGTCTGGGTTACCTCATTCAGGATAATTTTTTCTAGTTCCATCTATTTGCCAGCAAATTTCATGATGTCATTTTTTTTAACAGCTGAGTAATACTCTATTGTAAATGTACCACATTTTCTTTATCCATTCTTCAATTGAGGGGCATCTAGTTTGGTTCCAGGTTCTATTCCCATCTTCCTGAGGAACTTGCTTTCCATAGGGGCTGTACAAGTTTGTATTCCCACGAGCAATTATTCCACATCCTCACCAGCATGGGCTGTCACTTGTTTTATTCATCTTCAACATTCTGACTGGTGTGAGATGAAATCTCAAAGTAGTTTCATTTGCACTTCCCTGATAACTAAGGATGTTGAACACTTCTTTAAGTATTTTCAGTCATTTTTGGTTCCTCTTTTGAGAATATTCTGCTTAGATCTGTACCCCAGTTTTTAATTGGGTTATTTGTTTTCTTGGTGTCCAGTATTTTTTAAAGTTATTTATATATTTTGGATATTAGGCCTCTATTGGATGCATAGATGGTAAAAATCTCTTCCCATTCTGTCAGTTGCCACTTTGTCCAAATGATGGTGTCCTTTGTCATACAGAAGCTTTTCCATGTCATGAAGTCCCATTTATTAATTATGGTTCTTAGAGCCGTTTGCTATCCATGTTCTGTTTAGAAAGTCTTTTCTTGTATCAATGAGTTCAAGACTATTCTCCACTCTCTCTTTGAACAGATTCAGTGTGCCTGGCCTTATGTTGAGGTCCTTAATCCATTTGTAGTTACATTTGTGCAGGGTGTTAAGTATGGATCTATTTGAATTCTATACACAACCATCCAGTTTGACCAGAATTGTTTGTTGAAGATGTTGTCTTTTTTTCAGTGCGTATTTCTGGCTTTTTTTTTTTAAAATAAAAAAGCAGGTGTCTATAGGTGTGTAGATTTATGTTGGGGGTCTTCAGTTTGAGACTATTCATCACTGTGTCTGTTTTTATGCCAATACAATGCTGTTTTTATTGCTATAGTTCTGTAGTACGAGTTGAAGTTGGGGATGGTGATATCCTCTAGCTTTCCTTTATTATTCAGGATTGTTTTAGCTGTCTTGCTTTTGTTTGTTTGTTTTGTTTTGTTTGTGTGTGTGTGTATGTTTCCATATGAGGCAAAAGATTGTCCTTTCACATTCTGTGAAGAATTGTGTTGGAATTTTGATGGGGATTACATTTAATCTGTAGATTGCTTTTGGTAGATGGTAGATGACCATTTTTATTATATAAATCTTACCAATTCATGAGCATGGGAGATCTTTCAATCTTCTGATAGCTTCTTCTATGTCTTAAAGTTTTATTATATAAGTCTTTCACATGCCTTTTTAGTTACTCCAAGATATTTTATTTATTTATTGATTGATTGATTTTTGAGGCTACTGCAAATGGTATTATTTCTTTGATTTCTTTCTCAGTTCATTTGTCATTTGTATATGTTTTGCCATGTGTATTAATTTTGAAGTAGCCATAGAGAGTAAGAGAGAGTCCAGAAAACACATAGGGAAATGCACAGGAAGCAATAAGAAGGGACTTTGAGTCTAGTGGCTCTTTTGCTTTGGGATGGTGGAAGAGAGCTCCTCTTTGTGTGAAGTTGGCTAAGCAGGTAGATCAACTGGTTGCTCCTTGGCCTCTCTGAACTAGCAGGTTTTCATCCCAGCATCTGACTCTGGAGCCTCGGTAAAATCATAACAGTGAGATTTAGTTCAAAAACAACACCTGGAGTTGGGGGTTATTATGGTTTGGATATGGTGTCTGTGCTGGATACTTGGTCCCCAGGGTAGTAGTGCTGAGAAGTGGTGTAGTATTTGGGTGAAATGTTATGTAAATATCTGTTAGGTCCATTTGGTTTATGGCAACAGTCAGCTCCAACATTTCTCTGCTTAGTTTTTGTCTGGATGACCTGTCTATTGGTGAGGTGGGGTAATGAAATCACTCACTATTAGTGTGTGAGTGTCAACATGTGATTTCAGCTGTAATAGTGTTTCTTTTATGAACTTGGGTGCTCTTGTGTTTAGTGTATAGATGATATGTTTATAATTACAATGTCCTCTTGGTAGATTTTTCCTTTGATGAATGAATAGTGCCCTTCTCTACCCCTTTTGGTTGATTAGTTTTGCTAGATATGTGTTTACACTGGTTTGTTTCTTGGGTCTATTTTCTTGAATCATCTCTTCTCATTCATGTACCCTGAGGTGATATCTATACAACAGAAGGATAGATCCTGTTTTTTTTTTCCCATTCTGTTGTGTGTCTTTTTTTACTGGGAATGGAAACCATTGTTGTTGAGAGTTATCAGTGAGCAGTGTTTATTGATTTCCATTATTTTGTTGTTACAATGTTGGATTCTCCCCCCTTTTAATTTGAGATTATTTATTCCTTATTATTTCTGGGTTGTGGCTAACCTTTTCAGGTTGAAGTGTTCCTTCTAGCACCTTCTGTAGAGCTGAATTGGAGAATAGATCTGCTTGATTTGGTTTTATCATGGAAAGTCTTTCTCTATCTATTGCCCTTTAACATTTTGCTGGGTATGGTAGTCTGGGCTGGTGTCTTTGGTCTCTTAGAGTCTGTAGGACATCTGCCCAGGCCCTTTTGGCTTTTAGAGTCTCCATTGAAAAGTGAAGTGTTATTCTAGTAGGTCTGCCTTTGTACATTCCTTGGCTATATGGCTGTGGATGAAACTGGAGAATTGGAATTGAAGGAAGGGAAGGAGAGTGAAGATTGACTACCTGATTCCCTGGCTGGCATGGTCAGCAGGCTTCCAAGAAGAGACCATCTTGGGTGTTGGGTGCTGAAACTAAGGAATGGGTGGTGAAGAAAGACTGTGGAAGAGATCTGCTTAGTCCCTAAGCAGAGGGAACAGAGGCGCTGAAGCAGGTGGTTTGCTACAAAGCTTGGAAAAATGCTGGGGAACTGGAATTGGAGGATGGGAAGGAGAGTTAAAATCTTCTCTGTCTTTCCTTGGATCAGTGTGGCTAGCAGCTTTCCAAGGGAGAGAACTTGTGACACTTTCGAAGATTGAGATTTGTCATGGATGCTTCAGAAGCAACCAAAAGGTATGAAATTATGTCATATGGTGGTCCAGCTTGTAAAAGGGATCTGTTGGTGGGAATGAAGTAGATTTTAATTCTATCATTATGATTAAATAACTGTAACTCCCATAGTGTTGTCTCTCACCTTTCAGAAGCATCGCTGAGCTATTTACTTATCTATTTATTTTCATCACTGAACATTTTACAAAATGCCACTGAGTCACTGGATTCCAATTCACCATAGATGGGACTTCAAGAAAATGTCCCATGCTTTTTGAGTGAGTCACAGCAACATACTCCAAATAAACAAACTTCTCTAAACATTGGCCTCTTTGTGTGGTGGGGGTCGAAGCTACAGAAACATGTATTTCACTTTGGAGCCACAAAATTAGAGCACATGTTTGGAAGGCTGAAGTGGTGCTGAAGCAAGACAGTGAAACTGAACTTCTGGAAGTAAGCCACTTTGGGTGAGTTTTGTTTTACGCATAAAAAACAAAGCATTTTGCAGATTAATCCTGTTGGCCAGGTGCTTCAGCATGTGCCAATCTGTCCCAGCAAAGAGACCACCCCTGGATCAACAAATTCATTTCTGATTGGGTCTGTGATAGTGCACAGTTCTTTCTCAAGACTCATATGCTCTTTGCACACGGTAAATCGGAGTTGCGTGGGATTCTGGGAGTCAGTGTCTTTGCACATCTCTCGGTTTTCACACTGATATTAATCTCTTCAGCTCTTGGGATGAGGTGTACTATGTGAGAGGGACATGAGGCTCAATGACCTCTGGGGGCTTTTCCTGTGCACTGACCATAGGGCACAGGACTTAGGGAACCAGTGTAGGGGTTTTGCTGTTCATGAAGTATACCTACCTTGAACATCTACTTAAGTAATCTAGAGGAATTGATCATGGGTTTGGAACTGATTTGAACCATCCTGAGAAAGACTGGAAATAAAATATGCTTTAAAACTGACAAAGGTGCTGGTAGATTCCAGGGTCTTCTTGGATGATTAAAATTTGTTCAATACAAGTGTGCTTATTAAGCCCTAAAAGGGCAACTGGTCTTTCTGGGATAGATCAGGAAGATTTTTCACATTACATCAATGTCACTGTTTTGCATGGGCCTGCTATACAGATGGTTTTCTTTATTCTCAGGCCTTTATCAAATTGGCAGATCTGGAGTTAGATGAAGGACTCAAATTAAACCACTGGTTTCCTGGTTGAGAGATGGTCCCCAGTTGAACAAAAACAATTAGGATGTTAGTTTTCCTTTCTTTTTTTTTTTTTTTAACTTTTTATCCAGTCTTTGTGAATTTCACATCATGTACCTCAATCCTGCTCATCTTCCCATCCCTCTATAGCTGCCCTCTGCCCTTGCAACCCTCCCCCTCAAATGAAAACAAACAAACAAAAATCTCACTATGAAAGCTGCTGTAGGGTGTTATGACACCCCTGGATCAACAAACGGCTTTACTTGCAAATGTTCATTACAATGAGTCATTGGACTGGTTTGAGGCCTCTGGCTTCTCCTACACTATCAATACTGGATCCTCACTGGGGCTCCACTCGGATATCCTGTTGCCCTGAGTCATGAAGATCCTGTAGCTTTGGTTCTATAGGACCAGCCCCTTCACTTGCTCCAACAGTTCATGGATGGCGTAGATGTTGGGGTGATTCAACTCAAAGCCCTGAATCTGGGCCTAGGTGGTAGCTGAGTTGGTCAACTTGCTTGCTCTCCTGCACCGTGCCACCAGGGCCAGCTTTCCCACTTTGCCCAGTCGAGCGGTACGGCCTGCTCTCCTGTCTTTGGTAGCTGGCAAGGGGCTGGACTAGCTCTCACACTCACGCTCTCAGGGCTAGCTCTCCCTCACCAACACCATTAGTGCCAGATCTCCAGCACTGTCCTGGTGAGGGGAGGAGCCAGCTCACCCGAGTGCCACAGCCAGCAAGGGGCAAGGCCATCTCTCCTGTGCCAGCACCACTGAAGGCCAGTAAGGGGTGGGGCCAGCTTTTCTGCGCTCATGACCTCTGGGCCGGCTCTCTCCGCCCATGCCATCATGGTGAGCTCTACAGTGCTGCCCAGGTGAGGTGTGGGGCCCACTCTCCCAAGCGTTGCAGCCACTGTGGGGTAGGACCAGCTCACCCACTCTCATGTCTCCCACACTGCCCAGATGAGGGGTAGGGCAAGCTCTCCCACGCTCATGCCCTCTAGGCTGGCTCTCCTGTGCTCACATCACCATGGCCAGCTCCTGTGCTGCCCAGGCAAGGTATAGGGTCCCCCTCCCATGTGCTGCTGCCAGCAAGGGGCGGGACCAGCTCTCCAGCTCTCAGGGCCAGCTCTCCCATTACTGTAGGTTGTTGTGGTGGTGGGGGGAAGCATTTATCCTGTGCACAAGCCACCACATGTCTGATAAGGGGCGAGGCCAGCTCTCCCACACTGCCCAGGTGAGGGGCAGGATCAGCTCTCCCACACCTACACCACAAAGGTTGGGGTCAACTTTCCTGCAGCTGAGAAGGATCTGGGGCCAGCTAAGCATGGTGCTCAGACATCAACGTGGCTTAAGGAGGTAGCCCAGCCCAAGGACATCCACTTGGCCTTTGGTGGTAACACGGGCCATGGACATCAGCACAGATCCCGGCTGCAGTAGGACCATGGATCCAAACATGGCTCTCGGCAGCAGCCTGGACCTGGACTTCCCCATTGCCTCAGGTGGCAGGACAGGCCACTCAGATCAGTATGACCCCAGTAGTAGCATGGCCCAAGGACATCAACATGGCTTCAGGTGGCAGTGGGGGATCTTCATATCAGCCTATTCCTCACCACCAACCCATCTTCAGTTCCCCCTCTGTCCACAGCACATGTACCATTCTGTTTCTCTTTCTCTCCCATCTCTCTATCACACATTTTGTCTTTCCCATCTCTCCACTGTATATTTGTTCATCATAGTGGCACTCACTGCCCTAGGTGCTTGGGTGTAGAGGTTTTTGATTACCTAATTTGTGTGTGTGTGTGTGTGTGTGTGTGTGTGTGTGTGTGCTGGCCATGGTGATGTGAGCACAGGAGAGCCAGCCTAGAGGGCATGAGCATGGGAGAGCTTGCCCTACCCCTCATCTGGGCAGTGTGGGAGGCATGAGAGTGGGCGAGCTGGCCCTGCCCTGCAGTGGCTGCAACACTTGGAGAGCAGGCCCCACACCTCACCTAGGCAGCACTATAGAGCTCACCATGAAAGCATGGGTGGAGAGAGCCGGCCCAGAGGTCATGAGCACAGAAAAGCTGGCCCCACCCCTTTGCTGGCCTTCAGTGGTGCTGGCACAGGAGAGATGGCCTTGCCCCTTGCTGGCTGTGGCACTCGGGTGAGCTGGCTCCTCTCCTCACCAGGACAGTGCTGGAGATCTGGCACTAATGGTGTTGGTGAGGGGGAGCTAGCCCTGAGAGCGTGAGTATGAGAGCTAGTCCAGCCCCTTGCCAGCTACCACAGGCAGGGGAGCAGGCCCCACCCCTTGATTGGGCAAAATGAGAAAGCTGGCCCTGGTGGCATGGGTGCAGGAGAGTACACACACACACACACACACACACACACACACACACACACTTGCGTTTGCACATGTGTGTACACATCTCACTGTACATATGTACAGGTCAGAGGACAAACTGTGGAGTTCTGTTGAGAATCAAGTGTGGAGTCGGTTCTCCCCTTTAACCATGTGGATCCTGGTGATTGATTTCAGATCCTCAGGTTCTACAGCAAGCACCATGACCCACTAAGCATCTCACAGCTTCCTGTTTTTTTCTTTACTATCCATTATCCACCGCCAGAAATACTTTGTCCAGCCATTCTGATTGTTCCGAAGCTCTGATGCCTGTTTTGGTGACTGTGTCCACCTGACTGTAATAGTGACATTTGCCTTCTCCCCGGCCTTAATTCCATCTCCATGGCAATATGAGAGCTAATTTCAATGGCAGCGTTTCTCAACTTTATCTCTGGCCAACAGAGTGCAGCCAATATGCTATTTCCAAGGATTTTAAAGTTCCAGTCTCAAAACTGTGATAAAGGGAGAGTCTTGTAGTGAGAGCATGGAGAAGCAAGCACCTGTGATAAATCCATTCCCACACATGTACTTCTACCTCTCCAGTACAGCCAGCGATGCCTAGCCTCTCAGTGTCATTTCAGACTGAACACACAGTAAATGTTTCATACACACACACACACACACACACACACACACACACACACACACGCATACATACATTATAGGAATGGTCACTACTTCTAGTGGTTATAGGCTCCTCAGACTTTGGAATGAAGACGAGAATGAAGTTATCAAGTACTGTCAAATATCTTTATTCAAATTCTGACAGTACCATGCTTTAACATAAGGGTTTATAAAATAGACTTTAACCTATGGAATATCTTGTGTACTGTAAGAGCGGAGTGTTTGATTTTAATGGATGTCAGTCATGACCAGAAGACATAAAGTATCTATAGAGCATAGACATTTTAGCTTTTTGAACTGAATGCATAAAACATGTCTCCCTCCCTTTTTCCCTCCCTTCCTTCCTTCTTCCCTTCCCATCCCTGCATTCAAATGCTACCCATCATGATCTGTGATACCTGTTCTGCAGCCTTTTAGTCTTGGCTTAACTAGGCACGTCATTCCTTTGTGCACAGGTGATTGCTTAAATAGCCATTTTTTTCCCTCTGGGTTCTACATAATGCCAGGAGCTCATTCTTGAGGGCTACATAGGTGTTCTCTAGCATCAAGACCCCAGCTGGCTCAGGAAGCAGATTGCTAACTCATTTCTTCAGAGCTTTCTCAATAGCCTTTTATGTTATAAATATAATTACAAATCAAGCTATTCTAGGGTAAAATGAAGAATCCTCTGTACCTAGTTCAAACACAAGAAGATTTAATAAATATCTTAGTTATCTCATAAAGTTTCTTGTAGTCAAAGGAAATTAAGACATAATTAGGAGAGGCAGTGATTAGGTAAGTCTGAGTGGTTCAACTCTCAGCTTTAATACTATATTCCCTCCTTAATTCCTGTTTTGTTCTTAGCACTATTTGTCACATGAAATAATTATTATACATAAGACATATCCATATGTAATACACATTGTCATTTTCTGCTCAGCTTACATTTCTGCTCAGTTTCTATTTACTAGTGTGTGAGGGGGCAATTTTACTTCTTTTCTTCACTAATGCATCCTTAGAAAAGCATGAGAAGTACATTATGTGTGTGGCACATGATCATTTATAGTGTATAAATGTTTCCCCAGCTTCACTGCAGATAATCAGTTGTAAAAGGGCAAGCACAGATGCAGGTGGACCAGTTGTCTGTGTTTGTATTTTTCTTGGGGGTAGATGATAATATCTTGGCTGGATGTGACAGAGATGGAGAGAATTACATGGTCTGATTATGAGCATAATTTGGGGTGTGTTGTATTTAGCTTGGTTTATTATTTATTTACTTGCAGTTTGGGGGGGTCACAACTAAACCATTATAGGGGTTATGAAAATGATCTGCTACTGAGCCATATTCTCGGTCCAAATTTGATTGATTTTGGAGGCATTCAATAACAACTACTATTTAAGTTGGTGTGGTGGTCTGGATCTCAGCCTTCAGGTCTTAGCTGGAGGCACAATTTTAGGAGACAATTACACACATGTAGTCCAGGGGAGGTGTTCACATTCTACTTGGGAAATTCCATTAGAGCTAGTAAGCCAAAACAGTCAAGTCTTTTTCCCTATGATCAGAGGACCTTGGTACAACTTTCTTCTTACCATTCCATTCAGGAAACCATGCCCTATATTGAGTAAGGTTTCAGAGATATGAGTCACTGGTTATTCCTTTAATGCAACTTCCGGTGTCAGTATTTCACTATGTTAAATGTGATTATGGTATCTAAAAGAGTCCACATAGATTTCATACAATGCAACACCTGAGTCAAGTCAACTGCTTCTGGAAATAAGGTATCTTTCCAATTTCACATTAAAAAAAATCTATGCTGAGTTTATTGAAAGATGGCATGCTGCTTTTAAACTGGAAAACTTCTAAGTGTTTTTATTTTTTACTGTCCCCCACCCCAGGCTGATATTAGATGCTAATCTTTATGTGAGAAAACCCCATGGCTGCCTAGTGGCAATGAGATCATTGAGACAATATAGAGAAAATGGAAAGCTTCTGTGTCCAGTCCTTGAGATGTTCCAGTACTTCTCACCCCCACAAATATGAATATGCTTGAAAAGCACGTGAAATGAAAATGGTTGCATAGAAGGAAACCCAAAAAGTATTTGGTAGAAGTGAGAAAAGCATTGTGAACGATGGTGTGGGATGTCAGGTTTCCATGTGACATCTTAGATACCCTAGGGAGGTTTCAGATGCTTGAGCTGCTGTGCATGTGAAGACAACTGCATGTATAGACAATCACATGTGTTAGTTTTTATATTGTTACTGAAAAATTACCACAAACAAAAATGGGCTAAAACAAGACAAATTTATCCTCTTGTAACTCTAGAAATTCAGATTTCGGCTGAGTTCAGAGGCTTTGGAGGAAAATACATTTCTTAGGCCTCTCAAGTTTTCAGAGACTACTTACATTTCTTGTATCATGGCCCCTTCCTCAATCTGCAAAGAACAACAGTTCAACTTCTGACTCCTTTGCCATGCCTCCCTTTAAAAACTGTCCCAGGAGATCCTTCATATCTTAATATCACTAATCATAGCTACAAAGTCACCTTTGTCACAGGAAGCAACTCACCTGCGGCTTCCAGAGATTAATGTTATGCCATCATAGAAGGAACCTTCTTTTGCCTGTCACACTACTTATAAATGTTCAAAGAATTTAAAAAGTGGAATTACAATGGATAAGAACTATAACAATATATGAGTTACCATAAATATTAAAAAAATGAAAACTAAATGTAATTACCAGTTAAACGTTAGAAATGAAACTTAAGGGTTAGTTCAAATAACAGTACAGACACAACTAAGGGGATAATTAGGGGCTGGAAGACAGAACTGAAGAATATTTCAGATTGCCACACAAAAAGCTGAAATGAAAAATGGCACAGCCATATTGAATGGAGTGGCAGAAGTCATAAAGCCAGCACAGCTGCTTGACAAAGATCCAGCAAAGATGAGCCGCATGATGGCTGCCATGCCACCTTGGGTTTTCATCTCCACCTGTTGCATACTTGGGGAACTTTTAATATTTGTACAATTTGGGGATATTGGGTTGATGGAAAATTTCTTATGAATCATTTTTTCCTTTTCCCAGGAATACTGCTTCCAAACTTCCTCAGGATGGTCCTGAACATACTATTCCCCCTGCTTTAGAGAGATATCCTTATCTACTTGAAGGTCTTCCTTATGCCTTAGAGGTTGTGACACATAAAGAAGCCAGAGGTCTCTTCATGAGGCTATGAGACATTCTTGAAACATCTGTCCCTGTACTTACTCAGGAATGAGATATTCAAAACAAAGTAAACTTTAAAAGGTCGACAAGATTCGATGGGATAGAGGAGTTGGCCACAGTTCAGATTACAATTCTTTTCCCACTGTACATTCAGACAATTACGTGGCATACAATTCTGCCCTACATAGAGACATACTGATGAGCAAAGTATGGAGTGGAAAGATGATAAAAGTATGAGGTGTTAGGACCTCCCGCTCTTAGAAGTTAGCTCATGCAGAGCCACTATAATGTCATATGACCAGGGAACAACAGAATGCCAGGATTAGACATATAGACAAATTCTATAAAGATATAAATGTGAACATTGATTGTATTATGCCAGAATTTGAATAATAACTGCAGCAGCTTTGGCCTAAGGATTTTTCCTGGGCACTCTGATCACTAAGAGTTAATAATATATGCTTGGGACATGGCAAAATGACCAGGGTGGCTTGAAGATTTTGTTTTGGTCTAGCATTCTTGACGCAACCAAAGCAACCAGCCTGAGCACAGGCTGTCATATGCCTCTAGATTCTCAAAAATTGGGTTATGGGGTTTATGAGTAAGAATGATAACTCTGTTTATTAATGATGTCAAAAGTTGAGGGGAAATGATTGGAAATGATAACTCTATTCTGTCATAGTTTACTAATAATGACTAAAAGATGAGCAAAAGGAAGTGAAACACATGTCCAAAAAAAAAAATGATACGATCTTTGTTTTGGAACATCATGGATGTATCCCTGCTTACTAAATTCTGTATAAACAAAGAATCACTCTGGCTGCTAGTCAGTCAGGTAGCAAGATTCTCCCGACCACCATGGCCTGGCACTCTTCCTTCCGCCACAGACTTATTACATCTTTTGCTGGGACCCATGCACCAGGTTTAAGAGATATGGAGGATAAAGTAAGAACATCTGACAGGATTCAATTAATGCCCCTGGAAGAGAAAGTCAAAGTGCTTGGGGAAACACATGTTTGAAGACACCATGTCTGAGAATGGTGACAGCCATGGAGCCATGGATCTAGAAATGATGTTTTGCTTTTCATGGCTGGTATCAAACCTGGGGCCTCTGGCATGCTATGAAAGTGCTTACTACCAGGATACATGGCAACCCTCATGGGAAGGACAATGGTTAAAGTGGTTACAACTGTTCGTAACTGAGACCATCAGTGACAAAAAGGTCTAAGATACAGATAGGTAAGAAAAAAATGAAAGAATGAAAAAGAAAAAGGAAACAGATTTCCATCCCCTAAAACATAGGCTAAAGAAAAAAAAGTGGAAATTCTGTGTATTAGTATAATATCTATTAAATTTAGGAAGAACAATGCTGATATAGGATTGTACCTATTGAAAGAACAAGATGAGCACAAAAGCATTTGCATGTAAGTAAGTAAATCTTCACTACTTACCCAAAGTGTTATATGGCACTCTTAACGCCACTCTTAATGCCACTGTAAATGACAAACAGACCCGCAATAGACAAACTCTGCAAGGTGCATTTCAAGAAGTACATTTATTTTGTAAGGAAAGCCTGACTCTCAAAACCAGATTGTGAACAAAGACAATGTAAAAACATGTAGAGAAATGCACAGTATGCATTTGTAATGATGATGGACAATTTGTCCTGACTAATAAACAGACAATGGAAATCCTGCAATGGCATGGAATACAGAGCAGTATTAAAAATCTCCCCAAAGATCCTGGGTGGATCAAATGGGCAAAGTGGCAGCAGTAGGTAAGGGGAAACTCCAAACTTTGAAATTTTTGCAGCACACTGCATGCTAAACTTTAGAGGTAATCTCAAAAGCATCTCTTGAAGAATGCTTGGTCTTTGCATATCCCATATCTTGAGTATAATAATATAGATTAAATAAAGCTTAAGTACTGTTTTTATCTCAGGTGATGTTATATTATATGGTAAAGGAATAGCAGAGGTAAGAAAACACAAATATCTGCTTACTATGTGTATTAAAAATTCTTTTTGGCCTCTTATTCTTTAATTATCATTGTTATATACGTATGTACCTAAGAATTTAAAAATTCAGCCAGCTGAGTTCATTCAGTCTTGCTCATATGCATACGTGTTTAGGATCGACCACTACTGTTTGCTTAGGATTAACCTATCAGGGAACTTGTCCCTGGGGAGGACTGATTCTCTCTCTTAGCAACCATTAATTGCTTGTAGCTCTTCATCTGGGGGTGAGGTCTTGTCAGATTTCTTCTATCCATATTGTCATGTCACTTGGTGGTGTCATTTCTTTTTTCAAGTTTTGTATAGGCAACTCTATTGAAGTTTCCTGGGTGTAGATTCCCTGTCATATGTAGAAAACTTTATCTTGTAGTAGATGCCTTGGTCCTTCGGGCTTTTACACTCTTTCTGCCCCTGCTCCCACGATGTTCCCTGAGCTTTAGATCTAGGGTTTTTTTTTGTAGATGTATTAACTGAGATTGGCCACCTCACAGCCAGTTTGCATTTTCATTAGTTGCAAGTTTCTATAATGTTCTCCATCTGCCGCAAAAAGAAGCCTTTTTGACAGGGTTGCGAGCTACACTTATCTGTGTGTATAAGGATAAGCGTTTATAATGCAGTTAGAAAGAAATTAGACTGGCTAGGGAAGTGGCAGTATCTTAGCTGTGATAAAATACTGTGACCAAAATCAACTTGGAGAGGAAAGTTTTTTTTCTTTGTTTGTTTGTGTGTGTGTGTGTGTGTGTGTGCGCGCGTGTTTTTTCCATCCTTCAGTTTATAGCTATTACCCAGGAAAGTCAAGGCAGGAAGTGAGGGCAGGAATCTAGAGGCAGAAGACATGGAAAAGTGCTGCTTACTGGCTTATTCCCTGTGGCTTTCTTATATACCCCAGGACCATCTGACCAGGAGTGGCCTCGCCCACAATGGGCTGGGCCTTCCCATATCAATTACTATTTAAGAAAAAGCCCCTGGGGCTTGCCTACTTATATTTCCGTCTTGTGGAGGCATTTTCTCAGTTATGGTTCCCTCTTCTCAGATAATGCTAGCTTGTGTCAAGCTGACAAAACCACCACCACCACCACCACCACCACCACCACCACCACCACCACCACCAACCACCACCACCACCACCCAACAAATCACTAGGGAAGGCTGTAGTACTTTTTCTTCTAGGTTCCATGACTTCATCAGCCTAGGGTGGTGGGCTAGGTTTGCGGTACCAGGCATGCATTCCCTCTTATTGAGTTGGCCTTAAGTCCAATTAGCTGGCTGTATATAAGTGCCGGAATATATAAGTGCCACTGTTGTACCTTTCAGAATATCTTCCATTCTGATCATTGCTGTGTTTCACAGGCATTACAGCTGGGTAGGGCTATTAATTGCTTTTCTCTCTTGGCATCTTGTAAAGCTCCTGTTGTTACTTAGAGAGCAATTCCTCAGAAATGGCTCTCAGATTAGTGCTGTCTGTATTCCTAAGTCCTCTGTCCAAAGTGTGGTGTCTTCAGCAATAGGATCCTACCTTCAATTTCTTGCAGCCAAGGGCAACAGCAATAGCCTATATTATTTTGAGGTTTCCTGGACTCCTCAACCGAGAACTCTAAATAAAGTTTCCCATGACTAGTACTGGGGTTTTGTTAGATAGTTTAATGTTCCCACCAATGTATTCCTAACTGAATAGAGCAGAACGGACATAATAATTGCAATCCGTGTGTGTGTGTGTGTGTGTGTGTGTGTGTGTGTGTGTGTGTGTGTGTATGTTACCATGTGGATTTTAAGATTAGCATTCACATAAAATGGGCTACAAAACAGCCAAGGCAATTTACTCAATGAATTATTGCTCAGCCCCTACTTTACATTTTTGTTACTAAATAATACTCTATTGTATTATTATACCATATTTTATTTTCTTCTCATTACTTTTTTGCTATTAAGAATAATTCTTCTATGAATATTGTTCATGTTTTAAGATGAACACTTTCTTTTGGGGTAAAAACTTTAGTGAAGTTTCTGGGCCACGTGAGTTTCTGTATTTATTTATTTATCGTTTTAGAAAGCACCAAATGTTTCCTCAACTGACTATATCAGTTTTTGTTCTCACCAGGAATGTGAAAGTTCTAACACCTCAGCGTCTTCTGTCAATACTCATTTTCTGTGCTTTTGAAAAGCCATATCCATCCTTGTGAGTCCAAAATGCTATTGATACCTCAGTGTGACTTTTATTTGTGTCTCCCCAGTGACTTGTGATGTAAGGATTCTCTTTTTCTGTTTGATGGCCATTAGTATATCATCTCTGGAGAAATATCTGTTTGGTGCCTTAGCTCATTTTTTATTGAGTAGCATTTTTTTTGCCATTTAATTATAAGAATTTTGTAGATATGTAGTATGAATATGAGGCTCCTACATGATTTTCAAACATTCTCTGCCTTTCTGTGGATTGTATTTTCGCTTTCTTGATACTATCCTTTGATGAATAAAAGCATTTGACTTGGTGACATCAAACTTTTTTCTTTTATTGCTTATGAATCTAGTATCATATCTAAGAAGTGAATCCCAGGTCATAAAGACTTATTCTGACTTTTTATTGTAAGAATTTTGTAGTCCAGCTTTTTAAAATTTAGGTCTTTGTATTAAACATGATTATCTAGAGCAACAGAACCAAGATAATGTGTGTATATAATATATGTGAGACATATATATATATCTACATATATATGTATATATATACAGTGATATATGTAGATCATAAAGGGAGTTCAACGGAATGGCTTACATAAAGAAGGCTGGGCAATCCAACAGTAGTTATGTGCATTCTGGATGGTCTGAGAACCCAGTAGCTGCTTAGGTGAGGAAACAAGATATGCCGGGAGTTCCAATATGGTGCTGAAGTCCTGTGGAGAGCTCCTGATCTTCAGGCCACAGTAGAAGACTGAGAAAGCAGGAGTCTGCAATCAGTGAAGGGAAACAGCAGAAGGAGCAACAATAGCAGTATTGAGACTAACAATGAGAGAACACTTCACCAGCAAGAAGCAAAGGCAGACAGGCAAATAAGACTGATTTTTGCTGAGATTTCTTTGTATCTGGACCACCTATTGGAAGGTGTCACTCATTCTTAAGGAGGGTCTTCTGCCCTCAGTTATTATTCCCTAGAAATACCCTCATAGACCCAAACCCAGAGGCCTATCATTTAGTTGATTCCAGGGTCTATCAAGCTTATCATAAGTAAACTTTTGTAAGTCAACCTCTTGTCAACTTGAGACCCAGCCACACCTTATGTCATGCTTAATTGCCAGATGAAGACTATAACAAGGTCATAATTCTACCTTACATTGGTACCCCACACATAACTGGAGTAGATGGCAAAGCCTTTTAAGATTCCATAGCCTAAATATGATAAAGATTTATTAACACTTAAGTACTGATATTGTCTCAGTCACTGTTAAATTACGTGGTAAATGAATATGAAAAGAAAGAACATGTACATTTTTATAGATACACACTCATTACTAACCAAATACAGTAGAAATATTCTTGACAATTACAACTTCCATTGCTGTAACTGGTCACATGACCTTAGCTGGCATTAACAACCATCTTCTGATACTAACTACTTCACATTTCCTCTACTCTTAGCAAGCTTCTCAGCAGGTCTTGGTTCTGCATCTGATGGAGTTACTCACATCTTCATTCCTGAAAGGTGTGAACCATTTGTTGTCTTTGCTAGATTGGGTTGTCATGGTTTCTCGTTGACTTTAGTCACTCTTGGACGTGGTAACACCAAGAAATGTTCTACAGGACCTCCAACCCTCCATGCTTATGCTTCCTTACTTCCTTTGTGGAGAGACAGTTCAACTTCCTCTGGTAGTCTGTATTAATCATCCCTCTTAACACTCTAACCTTTTTCTTAGCCTGTTGATTCAAAGACACCAGGAGCACAGATCAACCAGGGCAAAGTTTTCTTTTCTATTTAAATGTAATATCTGTTATGCCTCCTGGAAGAAGCACTCCTACTTTGGAACTAAGTCTTCCCGGCCAGCAGAGTGTGAGGTCGCAAGAACTAGAAGAAAATAATTTGCTAGGAGGTTAGTAGGGGTGATGGGGAGTGGTTGCCTTTCATTTCTCTCCCTTGATTCATGGATTCCTGCATCCTGTCTGTGGGAGAAACAGTACCATATATTGGATGCTGACCTCAAAGCCTTCTGGAGATTCCTGCCCAGTTCTCTAAGATATTGTCACCTAGTTAGCACTGTACCTTTGTCTTTAAAGGACTGTTTCATCATCCTACCAAGTTTACTGCTTAAGATGGAGGGGTTGCATGTTCAGATCAGTGAATTCTATCACCAAGAGGCAACTGTCTCAGTCCTTTGGCAGTGAAATGAATTTCTTGGTCAGAGGCAATGCTGTGTGGAATACCAATTTGGTGGATAAGGAATTTTGTAGGTTCTTGGACTGTAGTTTTGGTAGAAGCATCATGTGTAGGAAAGACAAATCCACGTTTATCCCAATAAGGACAAAATGTTCATTTCTATGATGGAAATGGTTCAACATAGTCCATCTTGCATTAGGTCTTTGATTGGTCACCCTAGAAAAATTCTGCCATACTGGGGACTCAGGGTTGGTCTCTGTTGCTCACACATTTATCACTCAACAGCAGTGGTAGACTTAGGAGGTTTTATGAGTGGATGTTCATGTTGATTAGTCCATTCATAACCTCTATCCTTGTCATCATGGCCATTCTGTTTATGGTCTCATTGGATGATGACAGAGATGGCCAGCAAAAGAGACTGACTACTACCCACAAAAGAGATCATCCTATTTACTGGATTATTGAAGACTTCCTCTGTTGAGGTCACATTTTGGTGGGCATTTATGTGGGACATGAGTATTTTTTACATCTTTTGCCTGTTTAGAAAGTCCTATCCACCCTTTCCGGAAGGTTTTTCCCAGCAACTTTTCAATCTGCTCCTTCCAAGTCCCCAGCCATCCAGCTAGACCACTGGCCGTAGCCCATGATCTGTATATAATCACACTTCTATTTCTCCTTTTAGGCAAAATGTATGAACATGTGTATTGCCCAAAGTTCTGCCCACTGTGAAGATTTCTCTTCACCAGTTCCCTTCAGAGTCATCATAGAAAGGGGTTGTAATGCTGTAAGCTGTTCACTTCTGGGTGGTGCTGCATAGTGTACAGAATCATCTGAATAATAAGATCTGGTTCTTCTATTTCTCAGTCAATCAATCATAGAGCACATATTGTGCAACAATAGGCACATTCTTGGGGACAGAAAGTATTGAAGCAGGATTAGTAGCCATAGAAAATGGGGCAACTTCTTTGTGTAACTTATCTCTATCTTTAGGACCTGCTTGGACTTAATTATACACATATATTTATCACTTCAATTTAAGATGGATAGCAGCTACACATGTCCAACATTATGTCTTTGTGGCTCAAATAACACCAAGCTTCCAGCTAATGATTGAAGTTCATATTACATAACTTGGTGGCCTACTGTTAAATGATCAGTTTTCATGAAAGCCTTATAGTAACCCAGGAGCTGCCTTTGAATGACAGCAGGACCTTGCTTCAAATTCCCAAGGGCCTCTGCTGTGATTCACCTATGGAGGACTACCAGAGGCTCTAGAAAACATCTTTACCTGGCACGGGCAACCTCAAGTGCCATCGGGTCTGTCAGGTTACATTGCCAGCAGCAATAGAGACAGCGTCACACTCAGCTCATGCTACCACTGAAGAGAGTGTACTTTCCAACAAGGTTTCCAAGTTAAACAATTTTCCTCTCTAAACCAAGTCATAAAGTGGATATATGAGGAGGATTGTTTAGATTTAAGAATTAGAGGAGAGTGCTAAAAACTCAAGGTCACATACCATGTTGGCCATATGTAAGCATGACGTTTGACTGGGATGTCTTTGGGAAAACACACATGGTCTCTCTCTAGGCAGCCTTGGCTTTATAGTGGTGTCTGATGTGTCCTGCTCTGTCAGCAGGAGTGGCAAACTCTGGACAGTGGTTCTCAACCTGTGGGGGATGAATGACCCTTTCACAGGGGTTACATATCAGATATCCTACATATTGGATATTTGCATTACAATTCATTACCATAGCAGAATTAGTTATGAAGAAGCAACAAAATAATTTTATGGTTGGGGATCACTACAACATGAGGAAGTGTACTAAAGGGTCACAGAGTTAAGAAGGTTGAGAACCACTGCTCTAGATGAAGGACATTTTTTTTCCTTTCTATGTTTCCCCCACAGTGTCTCATGTTCCCCTATCTTCTATTCTGTCTCGATATGTCCCACATGACAGAGAGGCCTACTCATCACTGGGACCTGTTGCAGACCCTTCTGCTCTGGGCTCCACTCAAAGCCAGCAGCCCTGGGTCACTTGGCATATGGACTAGAGTAACACACCCAAGGGAGGAATAAATTGCCCCCCAAATCTCAACGGTCCCAGTAAGCATGCTTCCTTCTTGGTGGTGGGAGAGGCCAGGCACACCAACACATTCTTTCTACTAGAAGGAGTAGCTCTGCCTGCCTCATAGATCTAGATTCTTGGAAATTTTATTTTTATTCATTTATTTTATATTTATTTTTTTTATGGGTGTATGTGTGTGTGTGTGTGTGTGTGTGTGTGTGTGTGTGTGTGCCTGAGTGTATGTATGTGCACCACAGGCAGGAGCCCAAAGGAGGTCAGAAGAGGGCATTGGAGCCTCTGAAACTGGAGTTAGAGGATGTTGTGAGCCATGTAATTTCTGGGATCTGAACCCTGGTCTTTGGCTAAATAAGTAAGTGCTTTTGACGGTGGAGCCATCTCATCAATGCTGGGAATTTTAATAATGTAGAAATCCCTTAATTTTGGTTGGATCTTCCCCCCATTTTCTGATGTGTATGTCTTTTACCAAGAAGTCCAGAGTGGTTGCTTCTTATTTTAGTGCAATCAGCATAGCTCATCAGTGTAATGAATGAGTACAATAACTTGATGAAGACAGGTCAACAAGATCTCTGCACACTGAGTTATGAACCAGGACTGGGGAACGAATATCTCCTCGAGATGGGACAGTACAGGTGTGCTGCTGGCCCGGAGAGCTGAAAGCAGATTTATTCTGGGACTTATTATGGACAAGGACAGGTAATAAAGCACTGGTGAGATCAATAGTTGAATAACAGAATCTAGGAGATTTGTTAATCTTTTCAAGCAAGGAGACCACATGGTGTGTTGAAGCTGCTATTGGAGTCACTACTTGATTGAGCTGGAGACAATCAACTGTCATTCTCTAAGAGTCATCTGTCTTCTGTATGGGTCAAATAGGAGAGGTAAAGTGAGACGTGTTGAGAGCCACTACACCTGCCTCTTTTATGTTCTTAATGGTGGCACTGATCCCGGCAATCCCAGTAGGGATGCACTATTATTTTGGGCTCACTATTTTCTCTGATAGGAGCAGCTTTAATGGCTTCAGCTGGCGTTTCCAACCTAGGTAGTTCTTACTCCACAAATCAAGGAATCAATTCTACTAACTCGCAAGTATATCTATCCCATTTACACATTTTTGGGCTAGCATAATACTACAGGATGAGTTCAGAGACCCAGTGGACTCGCAGTAAGTCAACTTTAGCTAAAATTCCATTGATCAGCTGACCTCCCAAAACCCTACTTTGACTGGAGTGCCACAAATGCTGCTTGAGATCTCTTGGAATCAATGTGTATTCAGAGGCCTCAAAGGTCTGATAATTTCCCTTTCCCCAAGGCATTAGATATCTCTGTGGAGGGACTGGAGGAAGATTAGCTGTAAACCATTTTGGCTTTCTAGCAAGGTCCTTCTTCAAAAGTTCCTGCCCTCCCTTTGCTCAAGGGGTTCTGGGTCTATAAACTAGCTCAGGTCTTCAAATTGTTTGAGGTGCTATGATTCAAGGTAGCCTTTAATTTATTTGCTTTGGAATTTTCTGCATATAGAGCTTGAAGAAGAATTAGTAGACTTCCTACCTCTTTCACTCCTGGAAATGCCATGATTAGCCAGTACAGAAGCTCTTCAATGAACCACCGATATGATTACAGAAGCTCTTCAATGAATCACCGATATGATTACTGCTGTGCCTATGCTGTCTGTTAAGTAAGGCAAGCACCCTCACCTTGTATTTTTCACTTCAGGGCTGTTATCGGCCCTTGCTACTCCCAGTTCCAATTAGGTCCATTGCATCTAACTTATTCCACTGAGCAGCTGTGATTCCTTCTGTAAGGTCACCGTAAGAGCCATGACAGAGCTCTTCAAGGATGTGAGTACACTTCTCACACATCTCTGGATCTCACTACAGTGAGTGATCAGACTTTACAAGGCAAATCTGCTCCTGTCTTCCACTTTTCTTGAATCTTTCAGTCCTTACTTTAACATCAAGTCACTAGCACAGCCACCTCCAGCTCATTCACAGGAGACTGTCTTTTGACCTAGACTTCAGCAATCAAATAAATTGTTAGCACTTGCTTTAACTGTGTAGAGATTCAACATCAAACCCCAGATTCTCTGCTCAATGGATCCATCTTGTTAAAGTCAGCCAGATCTAGTTTTATATTCCTTCTATCATTATTCCTCACTCTTAACATCATTTTTCCACATATATTTTCCAGTTCTACATTTGTATGAATTAAAACCTCAAGACATTCTTTAGAGATACAGTGCACTTCCTCATGTATCACACTGTAGTTTATTTCTTTGGGGTCTGTCAAGACTTGAGTCTGGTTATAAGATGAGAGGGAAGATGGGTGTGGATGATGGTTCCTTGGGGGCATCAAGTTTGTTTTGGTTGACATCTTCTTCAGGGAAGACCACTGCTAATTCCATAGATAGTGCACAATTAACTCCTTCAAGCAATGAGGAAGAGGACAATATTGCGGGGGGTGAGAGTGAGAATGCATCTGCTACTAAGGAGGGAGAAACTACTTCATCAGTCGAACCAATCATAACTTGAGAGCTCATTGTTCTTGGGCTCATCAGGAATATATTATTATACTCTTTCACCATTGGTTACCTCATTTGAACTGCTGGCACCCTTAAACTTGTGATGGAATGCAGCCAGTCATATGATGGAGACTTGGGTTTGGTTCATGATCATTTCAGCTGTATGAGTGCTGGAGAGAAGGTTCTTTTTCAGAAGACCCAAGCCTTCAGAGTGTACACATCTGGAGCAGGGAATTTTCACCTCTGCATTCATTCTTTTCATTCATTACTTTATCTAGAGATGCTCAAAGCAATCAGTCTGCATCATCATATTCTGAGTTTTACAGAAATGTTTGAGAAGGTTCTTTTTTAAAAAAATACCGTCAGTAATTTTTTTGCTTCTCATGAGAGGTGAATTAGAGTATCAAACATATCTATCTTGTATATTTCCTTAAACAGTTTACATAATGGATTATTAGTGCTCTCCACAATACCAGGAGAGTCCTTAGCAACTACACCAGTGTAGTTGAACTGGAGAGCCAACTTATATACCATTCAGCCCATTAGATGAATTTCTTCTTATAATTCTGTTTCTCTAGAACAGTAGTTCTAAACCTAACACTGCAACCCTTTAATACACCTCATGTTGTGGTAAGCCCCAACCACAAAATTATTTTCACTGCTACTCCATAACTATAATTTTGCTACTGTTATGAATCATAATGTAAATCTCTGTGTTTTTGATGGTCTTAGGTGATGCCTGTGAAAGGGTTGTTTGACCCCAAAGGGGCTGTGATTGACAGGTTGAGAACCACTGCTCTAGAACTACACAATCTGTATTTATCAGGGTTCCCTACAGAGGAACAGAATGGACTTTTATATACCACAAAAGGGGAGTCATTAGAAGGGTTTACTTGATAGTGACTGGTAGTCCAAAACCAGACAGCTGCACACTGGAGAATCTGAGAACCTGGACCTGCTAGCTGCTCTGTCTGCCTAGTTGTCTGTATCAGCAGTCCCTCGGTGGGATGGAAGGCCTGAGAGATTCCTGGTTACTGGTTTTACATGTTGGAAGGCCAAAGAAGGTGGAGTGTGTTGTCACTGAAAAAGGACATCTTCACCACCACCATCATCACTATCACCATCATCATCATTAGTATCAGCAATAACAACAAAAGAAAAGGGATAGACACACTTCCCAGCACCAAGTGAAAGCAGGCAGACAAGCAACACTGCTTTTTCCTGGGATCTCTATTACATCTGGGATACTCTTTTGGAAGGTACCATCCACTCTGACGAGGGTATGTTCTCTTTAGTTAATTCTTTTTTGGAAATGCCCTCACAGACTTGCCCAGGGGTATGTCTCCTAGTTTATTTCAGATCCCATCAAATTGACAATCAGGGTTAACCACCATGGTCTTCTATCCCACTTGAGTTAGTTTTTATTTGTAGTCTAAGAGAAAGGTCTCTTTTCTTCCTTTTGTTTGTGAACATGTATCTTTCAGTAGCATTATTTTAAATTGATTTTATTCATTATTATTGTGTACATGGTGTGTGCGTGCATGTGTGTGTGTGTGCACATGTGTGCTCATAGATGTGTGTGTGTGTGTGTGTGTGTGTGTGTGTGTATAAGAGTCAGATTCTTCTCTCTGGTTTCTGAGGTAGAGTCTCTCTTGTTTCTGTCACACTGAGTATTCCTGGCTGCCAGTCCACAAACTTCCAGGAACTCCTCCTATCTCTACCTCCCAGTTTGCCACAGAGATGCAAGGATTACAGATGTGTACCACGGCATCCTGCTTTTTATGGAGGATCCAGGAATTGAACTCCCATTGTCTTGGGCAGTCTGTGCTTTTACCTGTCAAACCATCTCCCCAGCCTAGCATTATCTTTTTTCAAAAGATAATTTGTCCATATTGAATTAAATTTCAAGTAATATAATCAAATGAAAAGGGCAATAGCAATCGAATCAGATAAAGAACAAACATAATCTTTGAGTTTTATAATGAAAACATTGAAATAGTTGAGAAAGGCTTGTGAAGAGCAGCAGACAGGACGGAAGCCATACTGCAATGTATTTGCAAGCACGTGGGAAGTTATGGTGGAGACCAAAGGCCTGGCATGGTTCCAACTTAACTAGGCCTCAGGTAATAAGCAGCTACATTTTGGCATGTGTGAGACACCAAGGATGGCAAAATCTACTATGAGGCTAATGTAGATTTGATTTTTAATTCAGCATATTATTTGGAGTTGACTTTGTAAGGCATATGCTTCTATTTCAGGGTTAAAATATCTGGCTAGATTAAGTCACCAAAATTCACTTTATTCTTCTAATGCCAAATCTTATAGTTCAATAAAGCCATCATTGGGGATCCAGAGCACTAGAGATTCATTGTCCTTTCCAAGGTGGGGTTTTTCTTGATAAATATTTGATCTTGTCCTCTTACAGATGCCTCTCAAGGAATTTAACTTTCCTTTAACAGTTACTAGTAAATAGGATCTGGTGACAGCATTAGGTTGCCCAGGCACTGAAAATCAGCCTGAAAACTAAGCCGTTGGCACTAACTGCTTCTGTTTTGAACCTTCGGCAAGATGGACAGCTGTGCTTTTATGGAGTTTACAGGAAGCCACCTCCCTCCCTCTACAGCTCTCCACGGTGACTCTTCTCTGGAGCTCAAGGATCTTGGTTTGACAGAACAGGCACAAGAGTGTTCTTAATGAGCTTGGAAAGAAGGCCATGGCAATAACTCCAAATAATATGCTGAATTAAAAATCAAATCTGTTAATGACATAATCCCCAAAAATGGAGCAAAGAAAAACATTCCCCTCCTGAGGCAGGTATTAAAATTTTTATAAATAATGTCCACGTGTGCTTAAAAATGAAAGTACTTGTTTCAGTTCAGGAAGTTAGTTTTGCGGATAAAACTCAAGTAACTTAGGAGACAATGGTACCTGCTTTGCTTGCTCCCCTGGGATTTTTGAGAAGAATGGAGTGGCACAACGTGATTTATGCAGGTCCCCTGAGGAGGAACACAGATAGACACCATCTAATAAGGTGCCCACCTGCTCCTCCACGAGTCCCTCTCCCCCTAGTACTGCTTTGTGATTTATTTTTTTTTTTTCAGGATTTCTCTTCCTGGAAAAAATACAGCGTTTTGGAAAAATTAGCCTGATTTCCCTATTCCAGACATTCTCTTTCTCAATCACAATGTGTTCCTCACCAGAGCGAGGACATTCTGTACAGAGGAAACCTGGAGTAAGGCACCTGAGGATTTAATGTCAATCTATAGAGTCAGGGCTCTGGGCACATGGTCATCAGGGAAGCCGAGCAACAGGAAATACCAGCAGCCAAGAGAAGGAGCTGGGTTACAAAGTCTACTCACATTCCTCTGTCCTTTCTCATATTTGGTCACAACAGGAAGAGTGTGTGTCTGGTGTTAAAGAGGCTTTGAATTGCTTTGAATAAGCCAGGAGTATACTCCATTTGCTAAAATCTGTTTTTAAGGTAGAACATACTCTATAGAACATAGAATACAAACATTCTAGTGTGTGTATGTGTGTATGTGTTGGGGAGTGGGGCAGGTGGGTATTTAGGCCAGTGGTTCACCTTGTGTGCCATTTCTCAGGAGCTGTCCATCTTACTTTCTAGGGAATAGAAAATAATTCCACTCATTAGGCTAAGTGGAGCCCCAGAGATCCCCCAGTCTCTGCCTCCCCAGAATTGGGATTATAGAAGAATACTACAACACTTGGATTTACTTATTTATTTATTTTTTATGTGGGTACCAGGTATTGAACTCAGGTCCTCATTGTTGATGAGAAAGCACATTACTGACTGAACTGTCACTCCAGTCCCCCTCTCCTCATAGACCTTTGATTGGCTGTATTCAGAGACTTCTCACTCCATCTGAAAAGCTAGTGTCTATCAGCTTTGGTCACATGAACAGTATTAGGCCATGTGGTCTACTGATGTCATTGCACCACCAGTAAATCACACGATCCATTGTCAAAGTACTTATGTGTTCTTTCCTGCATCGATTCTAACCTGCTTTGACCAATGGGACATCACAGACATGACCAGATAAAGATTTACCAAGCACCTAGGTATTGGAGTGATGGAAGGTTTTTTTTTTTTTAATTGTTGCTATGTTGAGAGACAGAGACAGAGAGAGAGATAGTGACAGAGACAGAGAGACAGAGACAGGAGACAACTACAGAGAGACAAGACAGAGAGACAGAGAGACAAGACAGAGAAACATATATGCCCATACACACACACACACACACACACACACACACACACACAGGAGAAAGAGAGAGAGACAGACAGACAGAGACAGAGAGAGACAGAGAGACAAGACAGAGAAACACATATGCCCCCCCCACACACTCAGAGAGAGAGAGAGACAGACAGACAGAGACAGAGAGAGACAGAGAGAGACAGAGAGAGATAGAGACAGAGAGACAAGACAGAGAAACACACACACACACACACACACACACACACTCAGAAAGAGAGAGTGAGAGAGCATTTATTAAAGGGTACCAACCCTGTCTTCATACCTATCAGAGATCTAAACCTCTTGATGATTCTGGCACAGATGCTTGCTTCTTGTTAGGTATGAAAAATTAGAAGTAGTTTTAATCAAATCCTTCTCAATCCTTCCCTAATTACCTTGCTATTATAACACTGATAATTTCTTAGGAAGAAATTATTCAGTGTGAAACAAAATACTCCTTGCCAAATGTCCCATTTGAGTCACCAGGTTAGGCAGAATTTTCCTTTCCAGAGAATGGTGACAGCATGAATGACAAGGAAAAAGGTGTGGTTGCTTGTCTATCAGATGCTCCTGGGGTGCAGTGATGCCTGCCATCACAAAGAAGGGGGTTCAAGGGACACAAGAGGCCTGGTTTCTAAGCGATTATCTTAAGCACTCTTCATTTCTGCACAGAAAATAAATTTTACATTACAATCTTCCTGCTTGCTTCCTGTCATGGTACACCTCCAGCTTGCCATCTCCCTCCACCCAGCATATCCTCTGTAAAATGCAGGACTCAGTAAGACTGCATTGAAGGGGATGCTGTTCAATAGACCTTTCAGTGAGCTGGGGTTAAACAACTGTACTTTTATTTTTAAAGTAGTGCCTCTTAAAGTGTGGTCTGGAGGCCAGTGCTTTAACAGAGGGTAAATAGCACCCAGGGGCAATGCAGTGTTTGTATTTGATCTCTTAAGGCCATGCTAGAATTCTTCTGGGAAAAGAGATTTCTGTGCTTCTAGGAAAACAAATTTGGTGATAAATGGATTAATAAATCTTGCTCTCCTGGTACCTTTGGAGCAGCTCAGCATCCCTGTTCCCTTCTTTCTGCAGATTTACAGCCCCAGAACAACTTACTGAAGTCGCTTCTGAAAACACAGATTTCTAGCACATTTTCTGATCAACAGGTGCCTGGGATCATGGGTCTTCATAAAACCATCCCTGTATCCTAACTATCCATTGCTAAGGTTTTACGTGTGAGAGAAATCAGTTTCTACAAAGTTTAAGGCAGTGTTCTGTAACTTGCAGCTAAAATTATTTCTTGTGTGTACAATGGGTTAAATAGAAGAGTCTTTCTTGTTGAATTATCCTATCAAAACAAAGCAAATTAAAGCCATTCTTGCCCTTTTTGCTTTAGGGGTATTACGAAAAAATGAATCTTTGATAATTGAAGATGTTCACAGCCTCAGTATCATTAGTCTGCTTATCAGTTAATACTTTAGTGGTGACTTGGTATATATAGGCTGACAGGTGGGCTAGGTATTAATTATAAACATGACTTTGGAAGTTGGGTTTTAGCCAAGTAATTAACATTAGCTGATACAAGCTGAGGTACAGACTATTGGTGGTTCACTATTATGTGTTGTTGTTGTTGTTTTTTAATTGGTTATGTGGTCTAATGGAATAAAGTTTTTGTTACTCATCCTTATTACTAGAGTTAAGAACCATCATGTTGCTAAGTTCTGGACAGTAGCATGTAAGTAGAAAAAGTACACATGAGTTAAATGGAGAAGAGATCTATTTTTTTCTCAGCAACTTTCTTGCAAGTGTGCGGATGTGAGTCATTCTATGAGCCTACGATAGAGAACACCTGATAAACAAAACATTACAATGAAACCTGGGTGAAGTGGTCTTTGTGGCTCTGAATTGCCTACATCTGGCTTTCATGTATGTGTGTGAGAGAAAAATTTCATTTAATTCCTGCTATTTTACTTTGTATTGCTTTTAGCCACTTAAAAATCTATACTAATATTACCATGCAATTTCTCCCTTTAAATGCCAAGTACAATACAATTCTGTTTATTTGAATTTTGTTTAGATTAGTTACATATCTGCTTAATTGAGACCCATGATAATAGTTTAACAATTTGACCTTCTTTGAACTTGGGCATATATCTGACACTGATCATTCATGTGTGTTGAGAAGACATTGCAAGGTGCTAACTTTGGCTTGAGCCTGTATGAGAAACTCACATGAGTATTACTGTACTTGGGATAACACCATCTTTCTGTGGGGTAGTCATGATGATCGTCTTAATTGGATGGAGAAGTACCTCTGGATTAGTGAAGTACTAATTGGGTATGTGGGTATGTCCATGATGGTGTTCCCAGAGATGGTTAGATAGTGAGGACTCTGGACTAATAAAAGTCTTAATCCATCAAATTCATCATGAATTCTAAGTTTGGAAAGATTCAAAAGTATGATAGAACTGTGGAAGATAGGGCAGGGTTGGAGAAAGCAGGTCACTGGAGACATGTCCTGGGCGATGTGTCTTGGTCTGGCGCCTTTCCTATTACCAGTTAGCTGTGATTCCTGTCCACTGTGAGGTAAGCAATCTTCCCTTTCATATTCTCTGGCCACTATGGTTTCTGACTTTTCATTGTTTCAGAATCATAAGAGCTGGTCGGTCTTGATGGGGGATGATCTGAAACTGTGAGGTAAAACCTTTCCTAAGCTGTTATTGCCTGGTATTCTTGTAGCACTGAGAAAGCTAACTACCAAGTCTTTCATCAATTTTTTACAATTGTTGGTCAATATTCCTTCATTCCTAAGTCAACTTTCTGGTCTTTTCTGCTGTCTTCCATATAACTGCAGGTATTTGGCTCAAATCTCCAGAAATTCTTGGAATTGGAAAGTAGACATGTGGCTAGAGTTTTCCTGCCTGGCCCACAGTCAGGGCAAATCTCTCTCACCTGCCAGTCCCACAGCCACTCAGACCCAACCAAGTAAACACAGAGACGTCTATTGCTTATAAACTGTATGGCCGTGGCAGGCTTCTTGCTAACTGTCCTTATATCTTAAGTTATCCATTTCCATAAATCTATACCTTGCCACATGGCTCGTGGCTTACCGGCATCTTTACGTGCTGCTTGTCCTGGCGGTTGCTGGCTGGCAGGCAGTCTCCTTCTGCCTTCCTGCTCTTTTAATTCTCTCTGTTAGTCCCGCCTACTTCCTGCCTAGCCACTGGCCAATCAGTGTTTTAATAGCAACACATTTGCCATACAGAACATCCCACAGCATAGACATATATACATGGTGGATGGCTTCAATTTGTGTTTTCTTTACCAAGGTTTATCTATTAACTGAGCACTGGGAAGACCACTGACAGGGGCAGCATTTAATGGATTGTCTTTTGTTTCAGCTTGAGACTGAAGTAGAGGAACAGGAAACACTGTAAGGTGACAGGAAGGGAGAGGAAAGTAAAGTTATGTTACTTTCTTTCTTGATTTATCACTACATTTGGCTGTGTTCCTTGATTAAAAACCAAGCCGGGTGGTGGTGGCACATGCCTTTAATCCCAGCACTTGAGTGACAGAGCCAGGCAGATCTCTGTGAGTTCCAGGCCAGCCTGGTCTACAGAGTGAGATCCAGGACAGGCACCAAAACTACACAGAGAAACCCTGTCTGGAAAAAAGCAAAGCAAAGCAAAGCAAAACAAAACAAAACAAAAACTTACACCAGTTAGCTACTGCCACATAACAAGCATTTACAGGTTGAATGACTAAAAGATAATTGTTTTAGCTCATACCTTTGTAGGGTTCAGTTAATTTGCTCTTCTGCTCTGAGCCTTGCTAGTTGTCACTTCTGAAGCTTCAGCAAGTTTGTAGGATGGCTGGGTGACTGGCCGGTTAAGGATGATTCCTCTTCAGAATCTTGCTGTTGGCTGGTTTTTAGCTGAGGCAACAGAGCAGATGTCTTTTGATGTCCAGCAAGCTGCTAACTCAGAGTTCGTTTCATAGAGTCTGAGCAAGTGTTCAGGAGGAATGTGGCAGCTTCATCCTCACGTCTACTACATTTCAATTGTCTAGTACAAGACACAGTTATTCTTAAGATGGAGAAAGTAGCCAACATAGATTCAAGTTTTCAATGAAATATAATAAAACTGTATCATGTGGAGGATAGATGTAGGAAGAAGTGAAATATTGCTGCTATTGAGATAAGATACTATAGGGTCATGTGTTCTGTCCAAAAGCTCTTCCCATGAAATGTTTTCAGTGGGTTCTTTTCTGTTCATTACTCTTAGGTGTAGTAATGGCTCCATGCTGCCATTAGCCTGGGTGTTATCTCATCCTTGTGCATAGCTTTCTGAATAGACTCTTCATTACAATTGCTTCAGTTATCCTGCTTGAATGTACTATATGCTTCCTGCCAGGACCTGGACGGATGCATTGGAATTTCTGTTAAACATGGCAAATGGAACATCTGTTCCCACCTCGGGTAGCCCTGCTTCTTGGAGAGAATGATTTAAGTCCATATGGATAAAACTAATGTGAGAGAAGAAGCAAAGTTAACCCGGCAACACTGTCAAAATGTAAACACTGAGTTGTGGAGTGGAGAAACTGGACATGAAGAACCTGGAGAGAGCTAAGACAACGGGCAGATGATTCCTGCTGCAAGAGCCACAGAAAGCCTTGGGGATCCGGGTCTCAGGTGGCTCTGAAGGCAGAGATGAAGGGTGAAGCTGGAAACAAGAGTGATGGGAAGCCTGTGAAGGACTTTTAAGTCCTTGCTGAAAATGTGTTTCTTTACAGAAACGGCACCTGGCGTTTGCTGGCTTCTGATGTGGTGGTGAGCAGGACAATTGCCTTACTAATGACAGGACAATGAAACTAAAGGTGGAGCACTAACATGGCAGGCTGCACCAGCTCCTGGTGTCCATTTTTCTGTCTCACAGTTCTGCCATTGCTTGCAGCCAGAGAAAGCTGCCTTTCCTCCAGAGGGGCAGAATTGGACGGTCTCCTCATCGAAGTTAGATCATGGGAAAAATCCTTAAAAGCTGATGTTTGGGTGTCCCTGTGTGTGGTGGCTCACAGAGGCTTCCTAGTGAGGCCTGACTCAAGGTCAGAGAACCTGAGTTGCTTTGCCCAGCAGGGCTGCATAAGGAGATGATTTGGCCATGGGTGTGTTTACCAGGTGTTTGGAAGGGTCTACACTTGGCCGAAGGGTGTGCCTTGATCTTGCAAGGGGGAGGTCTTTTGTCTCTCCCCTTGGCATATTATAAAAAGCCCTTTTGAATAAAGCTCTGGGCAGCTGGGTATTGATCCAGGGCCCTCCCAAAGCTATCCTGTGTCTCTGTCTTTCTCCTCGTCATCTAGGTCTATCTTTCTACCTAATATTTCCTCATTCCTCTCTCCTCCACTCAAGAACCCTTCAAAAGGTGGATTCTTTTGAAAGGAGCAGGTTGGAGCTAGACTCTGCTAGACTCCTACACAGGTGTTGAAAAGGTCAGGTCATAACATATGGTAATGGAATACACTTATTGTCAATCTACCTCCACACAGACTTTCTGTTTAGCTTTTTAGTGGCTCAATCCTAAATATTCCATTTTTCTGAGTATCCCTGCACAATTAAGAAGAGCCCCAAACATAAAGACAGCCACACAAATTAACCACCATGAATGGAAGTAAATTTGAAGACCAGAAATAATGCACTGAGCAAGAGAAAATTTAGAATCAAAATAAAACACAAAATAACTGAGCTCTACATTCTCAGAAAGCAGACAATTGTACCCCTGAAATAATACAACCGCCTTATCAGGAGCAAAGACAATAAAACCAACTATATAAGCCTGCCAATTAGCAGTATCAGAGAAGCAACAGGAAAAAAGCAGGTAGAAGTCTTCATATATAAAGATATATCACTAAGTACACATACTCAGTTAATACAAACAGGCACAAAAGCTTTCACCATGGTTTGAAGGCAGAGGGAGAAGTTCCTAAATGTTTCTTTGAGAGGAAAAACTGGGTCACACTTATAAGACCAGGAACTCTGTTGGACCTGAGTTCTTCTAGAGCTGTGGTCCTCAACCTTCCTAGTGCTGTGGAGCTTTAATGTAGTTCCCCATATTGTGGTGACCCCTCCAACTATAAAATTATTTCGCTGCTACTTTATAACTGTAACTTTTCTAGTTATGAATGGTAATGTAAATATCTGATATGCATGATATCTAATATGTGACTCTCAAAGGGGTTGAGACCCTCAGGTTGACACTGATATTCTAGAACCTCATAGAATTGCACAAAGACAGTGGATCAGTGTCTTCAAAATCCTGAGGTGAATTGTTTCCAAATTAAAGTCTACATCTAGTTCCTGTAGGTTCTCTCTAAGAGACTAATTCTAATCTGTGACTGTTACCATAGATAGCAAGCAAAAATTTTCAAATGCAATTAAGGATCTTCAAAGGAGATAATTAGTCTGAATCATCCATATCATCCATGTGGGTCTAATGTCATCACATAGGCCCTTCTGCAAAGAGGCAAGTGAGCAAGTGAATGTAAAGGGCCATGTGAAAATAGAGAGGAGCAGTAGGCAGAAGCTGCAAATCTAAGGTCATAGAAAGAGGCCGTAGAAACTACCTGATTTCTAGAAGATGGAATGGGTAAGGAAATGGATTTTTTTTTCTGGGTCTTCCAATAGCAAAGTTCCCTGTCTGCTTAGTTGTATTTCTGATCTTTTTTGGTATTAGATGAATTTACGTTTCAAGGCATCAGTTCTGTGGTAATTTATTACAGCAGCGAAAGGGAGAAACATATAGTAAAGCCTTAATCCAATTTACAAACCAAGGACAGTTACCATATTTGCAGATCTGATTTTACCCCTGATTCATGTGCTAGGGAAGGGATTTGATTCATGCCCCCAAACAGAACAAGTGTGCTGTGGAATATTAGTTTAACTATGTAAAGATGTGTTGCATTTGTTTGTGTTGCAGAATAATTGTTTATCTAGGTAAAGATGTGTTACTTTTGTTTATGCTGTATTTGTTTAACTAGGTAAAGATGTGTTGCTGTTTTGCCTTGCCTGTCTAGGGCACCTGATTGGTCTAATAAAAAGCTGAATGGCCAATAGCTAGGCAGTAGAGGGATAGGTGGGGTGGGTGGGTAGAAAGAATAAGTAGAAGGAGAAATCTAGGCTTGGGAGAGGAGAAAAGAAGGAGAGGAGGGAGAAAGAGAGGGAGACACCTTGGGCGGATCAGCCAGCCAGCCAGCTGGAGCGAGCAGGGAGTAGGACATACAGAATGAAAGTTAGAAAGCCCCGAGAGAAAACATAGATGAAGAGAAACAGGTTAAATTAAGTTATAAGAGTTACTGGGACAAACATAAGCTAAGGCCAAGCCATCATAATTAATAAGTCTCTGTGTCATGATTTGGGAGCTGGTTGGTGGCCCAAAAGAAAGCCTGCTACAAGGGTGTGATATTCAGGAGAGAAGGGACGTGAAAGAGGACTGAGATGAATTCCTGTGAGGAGAGAGAAGTCAAGTCCCACATAGATAATGACAGACTATGCACAAAAGCAAGGGCACTAGGCTGGGGTAGTGCAAGACAGGGCAAGAAGATGTGTCAGGCCAGTGCACATTTGCTTCCACTGGGTGATGGTTAAGAACTCATCCTCAAGTGTCTGAGTTTCCATCCTCAGCAGTTCCTAACCATGCAACTTCATTAGTCAACTCAGCTTTTTTTTTTCAAACTAAAGAGAAATAATAGTGCTATCATGCAGGATTGGAGTGAGGGTAGAATTATTTTAATAATACATATAGTGCACTTTAGTTATAGTACATAAAGGCCCAAGTTTTGTTTTATTTTTACTTATTTATTTTTGCAGTGCTTGGGATCAAACCCAGTGTCTAGCACATGCCAGGCAAGCACTCCACTCCTGAGCAAACCTTTTCATTTCTAAAGTTGTTTTCTTTTTAAGTTGGATGACTTGGGGGAGGAATTACTAATAGACACAATATTGAACAAATATTCCCCTCATGAGACAGTTATAAACAGAATTTCAGCATAAGTCCAGCTGTCAGGTATACTTAGTATCACAATCATGTAACTATTAACTGTTAATTCAATCCATGTGTGGTTTGTTTAGGGCGAGGGGTAGATGGCTGTGTTTGAGTGGAGAATGAGTTTGATGGATAGGAAACTAAATGATAGGGTATGAAATTTCAAAGCCAAGATGACCGTTTAGGCATATTATTTGAAACAGTTGGAAGAGTTAATATTATCTCAAGGATTGTAATATTGGCATGAGGCAAAGCAGAACAGGGAACTATTGATTTCTACTGTAAACCCTGGAGCACTACTTGACTTTTTAGAAGTATGTACATACATTCTTTGATAAAAATTGAAATTAAGAAAACTCAGTTAACATACAAGGTGGGAGACAGTCATGCAGGGAGAACAAGTCACAGAAACATCACTACCATCAGTGTTAAAATTCTTTAAACACATTGCGCCCAAGTGTGCCAGCTGAAGTTAACTTTAGCGCTTTCAAAATTTCAAATATTCAATTACATTTGAATCTTGTTTCTAAAAGTGTTTCAGGGTCAGGGTGTGATCACCTGGGGTGTCCTGGAGGCTACTTGGGGGCTGTTTTAAAGTATCCAGTGCTTTCTTACTTCCACCAAGGTCAAAGAGGTCAGACTCTTGGAACACCAGTGTGTAAAACTCCCCAGGTGGCTACAGTGTGTGAGAAAGCTTGCACATGGTGTGAAAACTTTTAGGGTGGTGCTCAGAGAGGTTATTTGTGTTCACTGGTTTTGTAGTTAAGTAGTACCCACACTTCTAATCTTGCTAAAAACCAATGTGGATCCCACAGTCATTTGCAGAAGTAAATAGAAAGTGTGTGTGTGTGTGTGTGTGTGTGTGTGTGTGTGTGTGTTTACTAAATATTGGAATCTTGACAAGTGCTGTGTTTGAACACTTCTGTGGTTAATGTTGCCAAGTAGTAGCCGGGCAGTGGTGGCGCACGCCTTTAATCCCAGCACTTGGGAGGCAAAGGCAGGCGGATCTCTGTGAGTTCGAGGCCAGCCTAGGCTACCAAGTGAGTTCCAGGAAAGGTGCAAAGCTACACAGAGAAACCCTGTCTTGAAAAACCAAAAAAAAAAAAAAATGTTGCCAAGTAGCTTCATACCCAATTTTAAAGTCACCAAAGACATGAGTCAAACTTGCCTGTGTGTTGAAACACACTAATCTTTGTGAATGCCATGTTTTAAGTAAACCAATGAATAATAACTAAATTGTACCAGGACACCTAGTATTAATTACTAAGTAATTCATACTACAGTTCATAAATCAGATACAAAATCAGGTACCTGTAGGACAATAGTATGCAATTACTTTGACCCCACATAGTAATTACAGTGTAATTTTATTAACACTTCACATTACATACAGATGTAGAAAACTGCTATTATTTTGCAACTAGAAATTGTATGAAACTAGCTAGGTTATTCTAACTTGAACTAATTTTAAGGATGAATCAATATATATGATTTTTAGCTTACAATTCAGAAATATTTTAAGATTTAGTTTGTAACATGTTCAGTAGTGGACTAAGCGACACTAAAGATACCTAACACATTAAGTAGATATCTGGCTGAAGACCATGGTCCAAAGTGCTGCTCCTGCTCTTTGGAAATATGTAGTCTGAATAGATTCATTTCCATTGACCTTGACTTGGCAAGAGTAATTTTTTAGCAAGTGTGTAGAATAATTTGCTCAGCCTCCTATAAAGAGGTGTATGTGTAAGTATATGTTTGTGTGTCTGCATGTGTGCTTTTTTGTGCATGTTTATGCATGTGTGTATGTGTATTTGTGTGTATGTTTGCATGTTTGTGTGATGTATGTATCTGTGTATGTATGTGTATAGGTCACATTAGTACTCTTCTCTGTTTGCTATTGTTTCTCCCTGTTATAGGGCCAGGGGCCTGGCTGCTCCAGGATGGGGGTTTTGGAGGACACTTAAAATCAACCCACTGGTCTGAGATGAGGGTCTCATCTCTTGTTTTCAAACTCAGATTTTAATAACAGCAACAAATAGCGAATGCAATTTAGCAATTTATGATTTCTGTTACACAATATACACTGTGGAATGAAAGCCAGGGGGAGTGGCTAACAACTGTTCCCAAGGGCACAGTGTTTTTAATACTCTTAGATGTTTGCTGTCTTCTCATCACAGGGCCAGGGACCAGTCTGCTCCAGGACAAAGAAGTTCAGAGGTGCTTGGGATAAATATGCTGGAGTCTGAGGCGAGGGGCTGATCTCTTGTTCTCTGAGTCTGCATTTAACAAGAGCAAACCACACATGGCAAAATCAGCAATATGATTTATATGACACTGGAAGCCAAAGGAGTGTTCGTGGGCAGATTCCCAATGGACCAGTGTAGACAGTGATTGCAGTAATAACTAAGCTCAATCACTTCACAGATTTCATCAGACTGGCCAAAAAAAAGATGAGTGGACACAGATGTCACTGCAATGTCACTACCTACAGAAAAGAGCGCCATCAGCTTCCTGGAAGACAGATCCATCCTAGACAGGAGGGATCCAGGAAATGTTCAGAAAGGCTTGTCTCCATAGCAGGGCTCCAGAAATCCTCAAGACCTTAAGGTCGTTTTGGAGGGCAATTACACAGAACTCTGTGAGATGAGAAGCCCAAATTAGGGAACTCCCAGACTTCCTGAATGTTAACCCACGCTGTGATTACATACCCTGAAGGGAAGCATTACAATGAAAATGGAAGGCTTGGATGAGACCTTCAAGCACTGGAAGATATGAGTATGAATCCCCCTCTCCCCACTCCAGGGACTTGGATTTAGGAAAGTCATAGCTAGACACTGTTATGGGTTGGATCTTAAATATTCCTAAAAGTCCAAGTGTTAAAAGTTTTATCTCTAGCTTTGATTTGAAGACGGTGGAACCTGAAGAAGTAGGGCATAGTGGGAGGAAGTCAGATCATATGGGTGTGCCCTTGAAAGAGATGAGGGGGTATTGAGATCGCAATCTCTCCCTCTGTCCGGGAAACCAATAGGTGAACAGTTCTTTCGGATGTACATTCATACCATGACGCACTGTGCTATCAGAAGCCAACACTAATAGGGCTAAGAGACCATGGACAGCAACCTCTGAGGCCAAATAAACCTCCCTCTGTATTTTGTCATAGCGACAGAAAGCTAACTAACGTGAGGAGGGATGTGAAGAACATTTTTCCTTCACTCTGACTCAGAGCCAGGGTTTCCTGACTCTGAGTCTTCCTCCTTAATCCCCTTAAGTCTGTAGAATTGATTAAGACTCCCCCAATAGTAAGCCACTCTATGGGGGAAATGAAGCACCGTGGGTAAACAAGCCCTTGTTTTCCCGTTTGGTTTTAGTTTTCCATAGATCTTCCCTCCCCAATCACACCCACAGTAGCTCTTAAAGATTTAACCTCCCCCCTTTTTTTCTGTCTTGTTATTCAAGACCTGGCCCACTCACTTGTTCCCAGTTTAATTCATGTCCTACCAATACCATCATTGGCAAAAACAGCAATTTTAACTCATTGATTTCCGACTGAACAAACGTATAGTGACCAGCCAGGGAGGGCAAATCCTCAGTCCTGTTTCACTCCAGTCTCTTTACCATGGACAAGTATGAGTCAATCCACTTTGTACCACAGAGGGAAGGCACCCCACTTTCCACGACAATGAAACATTCTTTACAAGAACATATTATGATTTCCCAAGGCCTCACACAAGGCCCAACACATGGGTGGATGTTAACATTCTCACTGAAAAGCAATCATAACTGTGGTATATAATTAATGGATTCATTCACAAGCATTCTTATCAGGCTGTTACTGTTTACATCTCAGTGGGAATAATTAACAAATAAAATAAATCCTCTGAATTATATTAATATAAGATGAATTTGAATCTAATTAATTGGAAAGTTGAGATTTTAAGAGAAATAATTCAAGTTCTTTCAAGCAGTATATTCTTAGAAACCTACAGGGTAGCTTTTGCCCAGAAATATTTGTTACTGGAGTAATTTGTCTTTAAAAAGGGTTGAGTTCCTGGAATGACCCTGTTTTTCTTACTGAATGAACTGCACTCGTTCACTTTCATTTACTAGTTCTGATCTTTGGGGCCATTGAACATGAAATTGACTCTCATCCCTTGCTAAGACTTGCTCTAAATGAATTTACAGATGACTTGAAGACACATAATAGGATTTGTTAAGTGACTATAGTATGAAAATTAAATATATATGTCTCTTGGCTTGATTGGTGGTGTATGTTTGTAATCTCAGCACTCAGGGAGCTGAGGCAGGAGGATTAATGTGAGTTTGAAAACAGCTTGGGAAACATAGTGAGTTCAAGACTAGCTTGGGGTATAGGATGAGACCTTCTCAATGCTACTCCTTGTAAAAAGCAGTATAAGTCTTTTGGGCAGAATAATATATATATATATATATATATATATATATATGTGTGTGTGTGTGTGTGTGTGTGTGTGTGTGTGTGTGTGTGTGTTATATAATTTCCCTGAAGATAATATACGTATATATAATATCACACATATAACACATATAATTTGTATACATGTATTATATATATATAAAGATAAATAAAGAATAAAACAATATATTAGCTTCAGGGGAAACTGTGGAGGGCTAGAATGATGCTTCTTCATTGGCATGCAAAATCACTTGATCTAATTGAATCAGAGAAATTCAGACAGTTTTCATTTTTTTTTTTTAAACCTAATAGGTAGAAACTATTTCAGCAGGCTACTGGTTCAGGGCCTGCCCAGTGGGACAGATATACATGTCATGTTCTTTTCTCTAAGTAATATTTTAAATTAATGTGAAAAGTAATAATTTCCATTCTGACATTTCACACACATATGCCGCTGAATTTTGTTTTTATTCAACCTCTTCTCTGCCGAGCACCCTCATTTTTCTGCCTCCTTCTTGCTGGACCTCTTCACCCCCGCCCCAGTAGTCTTTTAGGCTTTAATGTCATATGCATTTCCTCATCTCTTAATATGTCTCTTAATATCTCTTACACACACACACACACACACACACACACACACACACACACACACAATTTAAATCTATGTTCTACATATGAGAAAATATAGTATGTACCTTTTGGAGTTTGACTTATTTCTTAATACAATGAATTCTAGTTCCACCTATTTTCTTGAAATCTCATTTTATTTTTCTTCATCTCTGCAAAGCACCATGTTTTCCTCCTCTATCCGTCTACTCATGAATCTCTTCTAGGCTGGTTCCATTCCTGTGAACAGTGTAACATGGTAGTGATTTGAATGAGAATGCCCCCCTCCCCATATATACTTATGATCAAATACTTGGTCCCCAGTGGATAGAACTGTTTGGGAAGGATTAGGAGGTGTGG
>CABHPP010138533.1:22985-40214 GCA_902168425.1 Peromyscus attwateri | reverse complement strand
ATATATATATATATATATATATATATATATATATATATGTGTGTGTGTGTGTGTGTGTGTGTGTGTGTGTGTGTGTGTGTGTATACATGTGTATATATACACACACATATACACACTTATATATTTCTAAGTATATAAACACAGTCTGTCCAGTCTGTATAATGTTACTTGTATATACATTTTCAGGGTTGGTCATTTGGTATTGGTAATTAATTGGTGTGCTCTTCCCAGGGAGACTATTCTCCTGCTGTTAGCATTCCTTAGCTTCTCGTACTTCTTTGACTGGAGTTGAGGCCTCCTGGACTTTCCCCCTTTGTTCAGTTCATGTTTGGGCAGCCATTTGGGTGAGAAATTTTTTGAGACTTTATGTGGGTATTGAGTTTACATAATTTCTACCCTTTTTTATCCCCTGTGACTCTTCTTGTATCCCCTTTATTTCTTCTCAAATTAATGAACTCTTTATTTCTGTACACACACACACACACACACACACACACACACACACACACATGTTTGTTGAGTCTGTTGGATATTGCTCATATGTATATGTGTTTAAGGCTGACCCCTTGGGACTGAATAAACTATCAGGGGGCTTAACTTACTTAAAGTTCTATTGTTGCGAAGAGACACCTTGACCACGGCAACTCTTATAAAGGAAAACATTTAATTAGGGCTGGCTTACAGTTCCAGAGGTTTAGTCCATTATTGTCAAGACAGGAAGCATGGCTGCTTGCAGGCAGACATGTTACCACTAGAGAGGTAGCTGAGAGTTCTATATCCAGATCAGCAGGTGGCAGAAAGACAGAGAGAGAGAGAGAGAGAGAGAGAGAGAGAGAGAGAGAGAGACAGAGACAGAGAGAGAGAGAGACAGAGAGAGAGAGACACAGAGACAGAGACAGAGACAGACAGACACTGGGCCTGGCTTGAGCATTTGAAACCCAAATCCACCCCCAGTGACACACTTTCTCCAACAAGGCCACACCTACTCCAACAAGGCCACACCTCTTAACCCTGTCAAGTAGCACCACTCCCTAATGACCAAGCATTCAAATCTATGAGCCTTTGGGGATCATTCCTTTTCAAACCACCACAGAGTTCATCATTGGAGGCTTATCTCTCTTTCTCAGTAGTCACTAATTGCATGTGGCTCGTTATCTAGGTTTAGGGCCTTGTGGATTTCTCTATCCACACTGGCATATCAACTGCTGTTGTTGTATAGGTCTTGTTTAAATGACCATACTGTTGAGATTTCATGGGGCAGCTTCCCTGTTATATACAGAAGACACTAACTATCTCATGGCCAACGTTCTGCTCTTACAATTTTCCCACCCCATCTTCTGTTACTGGGCTTCAGGTGTTGGGGTTGTGTCTTAGATGTCTCAGTTGGGGTTGGGCACCCCATAGTCAGATGTTCTCTGGTTTTTGACCAGTAGTTGATTTTTGTAATTGTCTCTGTGTGCTGCAGAAAGAGGCATCTTTGTTGAGGGCTGAGAGCTACATTTATTTGTGGCATTAGGTAAGTATTTGGAATGCAATTAGAGATTACACCAGTTTAGGAAAGTGGCTGTCATTGGTTCTCCTCCAGGATCTTTTTAAAGCACAGTAGTTAGCTGTCAAAAACAAGAGGCAAGTTTCTACGGACAGTATTTGCTCAGTAGAATCCTCGCTTTCTGGAAGCTGGATTTGTGCCTGTCGTTATTGGAATCCACTTTCTGTGTTTTAGGAAGACAAGTTTGATCACAACTGTTCCAAGTTCAAGGACTTAAGTCCAGGAAGCCTCTCCAGCTGTTCTTAGCTCTAGCCAAATTGTCTACAAGGCATAAATAAAAATGTTAAAATGGCACATGTTATAAAAAAAATCCCCATAAAAATAGCACAACAAAATATCTTGGAAAAAATTTCCATTGTCTATAGATATAGATATAAATATGGATATAGATATTTTAGAAAATAGACATAAAACACACAAAAGGTAGTCATTTTGTGTTAAATCAACAGCTTTTGACTTTAGTACAACCAGAATTTTCAGAGCATCTTCAGATGCAGAGATGCTCATATCTGAAGGCATCAGACTCCCAGGACTTTCCTCTTCCATGGTGTTTTCCTGGGAAAAGGAGGCCTGAGGAAGGATTTTTTCTGTTGAGTAGCTGGTAATATCATACCTCGTTGAAAACAATTTGTTTGAATTTAGCATTTAGCCAAATCTGTCCTCTGGGTTTTCTATTGAAATATTACCAAAAGCTCCTTGATCTCTGTCAATGAAAAAGGAGACCCGATTTCATGACTGTCAGCATGTGTTGGACCTTAGTTACTTGATGAAACTTGCAGGTCGCATGGGCCATGTGACCTCCATTTTGGCCTTTCTTCCTGTACCTTTTAGCTAATTGATGATATAAAGTATATCTCAATGAAGTAGTAATGACTGGTTAACTTTTAACTTTCTCTTTGAAAAAGGAATAAACACAGAAATATAATCACTTAGCCAACATGGTTTTTAAAATTAGAGCAAAACAGCAGTTACCTAATGGCTAGATACTAAAGATTATGACCTACATATATGTTTTGCTTTAACCAATTTGCCACATCTTTTTCCTCATTTACAATTAAAGTTGCTATTTTTTTCTGAACAAATGCAATTGCTTCCCACTGCACATGTCCCCTGGCAGACTTCTTCACCCAGCAGCCATAGTAATGCCTTTAAAACAATGCTTTACCGTGTTCCACTGATGCTCTGAATTACCAGGTGACTTCTTGGAGAAGGCAAGCTTCTAAGAAGATTTCACCTTCAGGTACATATACTGTCTAGTTATTTAGAACAATGCCTCGCTGTGAACAGAACTTGTAAATTTGGCATTTTATTCTTGTGATTGTTGCATTACTTGGAAAAATGTACTTTGCTGCTGCAGCTGAGGTACCCAGATCAAACCTTGATCTGAGATAATCAAAAAGAAAATCATTTTGAGTGGGCCTGAGCAGGAACTAACCAAGAGACATTTAGAGAGCCCAAGAACTTTCCAGCAATCAGGGTGATATGTCATCAGGTAGGCAGCCTGCTGCCGTCCTGGAAGGACACAACTTGCCTATACCTACACTTCTACTTACTGACTTCTGCTCCAACATGTAGCAATACCTGGTATCACCTTCTGTCCCTCCAAATCTGGAGGCAGTTGTTTACCTCACCATGGTGATTCTCTGAGCAATCTAAGAAGACAATGATTTCCATACCAATCAGTTTCTTTCTAATTTTTTTTTTAAAAAAATCTTTATCTTGTTGTATGGACAAGAGTGAGAGTTTCCAAGAACCTTGCCTGCTGGGCCAGAAATCACTAGACTCAAAGCTTTGCAAAGCAATGAGAAAGCCCTCCAAGGGTTGCACACTGATTCCTAATTCCTCACCTTGCTCGTGATGCCCCCCCTCTTTACAGAGTTCGTTGGCTGACATAAATCATAGGGTCATGCCTGAGTTTTAAGATCTAAGGACATATAACCATTCTTTGTTTGTGGGAGGGAAGAAGAACCAGAATCATCATTGGAGGCTGTTAATGATGGAAACCAGAGTGCACTTCGTAAGATGATATTTCTAACTACACCCATTGCTCTCTCTCACTACATCATATGTTCTCCTCCACATTTCATAGAATCATTTTAGACCATAATGCACTGTAAACATGCTTATCACACCAGAAGCTCTGTTCGCTGTTTGTCTCTCCCCTCCCTCTCTATCAGTGTGGGCACCACAGGAATAGAAACCGTGTCTATTCTGTCCTTATTTTATCCCCTGAGTCCAGATTATTCCAGGGCTCAGGACATATTTGGCTAATGACTTAGTAGATGTTTCTTTGTTTAAATTCTGAGAACTCCGAAAAACAAAACGGAATTGTTGTTTGAACTTTCTCCGTAGGCTCTGTCGGGCTCAGAAGCAGTCTCCAGCAGAGATGAAGCTGCGCTAAGCTTGTGTTGCCTTTGTCAGACTGGGCAAGCGCAGTCTTTGCTAGCAGACAGCCAGGCAAGGATGAAAAAGCTCAGAAGTGCCCCAGGAATGCGGTGCTAGTTAAAGCAAGGGTATATATACCCTGAGGAAAAATGAGCTTGAAAATGAGTTTAGACTCTTAAACAACACAGGCAAACAGTGCCAATAGTGTGAAAAACACAACTCTTGCATTCAAAAATTGTCACGTCAGACTATCTTTGAAGTCAAGGGTATGCGGGTCTTGTTCCTTACAGGTGAGCAAAAATGCAGTCACCTCTTGCATATGAAACGTAGGCGCATAGCTGGGAACACTCTCTTTTCAAGGAGGAGCGGCGGGTCCTGAGGTGGTGGACACTTACCTCCTGCTGCTTTATGACATTGTCTCCATGATTTTTTTAGGCTTATCGTTCTCTCTGTGTTTAATGAGTGCATTCAGGCATGTAATGAAGAACACAATCACACAAACAGTTCATTGAAACCCAAAGATAGGCTGATTTTTATCAATTATATTATTCAGTAGAGTAAATTTGCAATTTATTTTAAAAAGCACACAGATTGAGTGACATCTGGAGCGCTGGCATATTGGCACTCATGATATTAACAGCTGTGGTATAATCTTAAATTGCTGGGCTTTGCTTTGCCAGGTATATAGCTTTACTGCTTGCTAAAGAAAAGATGTCAGAGCCATATTGTTGCCCATCACACGGCTTCTGGTGGAAAATTCATACTTAAAGCATTGGACATTCAAGGCATGGATTTCTATAGCAAATAGCATTTATTTTAATCACCACTGACCTCAGAAAATGGGAAAGACATGGTCAAGCATGCCTAAGTTCATCTCATTGTGGACTTGAATTCTGCCAGCTACTCAAGCATTGACTGATTTAAGTAAATCACTGATCTTCTCCTCAGTGTCTCAAGAAGATGACTTTTAGAGTTTACCGAGAATGATTATAGACATCTTCCTTGATCCTTATATGTCTGGAAAGATAGTTGGTCAAGAGTTCTCACTTCCATTTCTAGATATGGTCCTGAGGAGTCGTAGGGAAAGAAGGCTGGGATCTTGACTCTGAGCACAGCACCTTTTTCATTAAGCAACAATGAAACTCGGCCTTCTGCCTTCTAATATTAACCCAAGGACCAACATTCCCACTTTTCCAGCTTAACCAAGTTATTGTAGGGATGACAATAAAGAGTTGAGTTTTAAATACTGTGAGAAGTCAAAGACATATATGGTTATAAAACCTTGCTTTTGTTAGGCCCAAATTTTCTTCGAAATAATATCAATACAAAAACCTTACTCTACTTCCTTCAGCAGAGAATTTCCATCTATTCAACCTATAAATGTTGAGGAATACAGTCCTTTAAAGGAAATGAGGTTGTCCATTTAAAAATACAGCTAAAAGGCAACTACAGTTTGGCTCGCTCCACATACTATTATTAAACTTAATACTTTACAGTGATACTTGATGTTTTGCTTCAATGACATTTTTTCTTTATTTGATTAAGCTCTGTAATGTAGAAGGGGATATAGTTTTCAAGACAAAAGCATAGAACAAATAGCAGTTCTATTTTCCAAAATATTGAATAAAGTTCATTTTTTAAAAAAGAAAATATAAACCCTAGATTAGAGAGATTTTTCTGCAAAAGTTCATAATTTCAGGATGTACATCTATATCATAAATATTCAACCAGTTTTAGGTAAGTAAAAATAAGTTATGGATAGTATATATACTGAATATGTTCCAATAAAACTATTTACTCATGGACATAGAATTATCAATTTCATGTAATTTGCAAATGTCATGAAATACTATTAATCTTTTATTTTTTTCTAATCCATTTGAAAAAGGAAAGTCATTCTCATTTTAAGTCCATCTCTAGAAAGATATCCAGCGCCCATGGCCTGGCTCAATACTATTTCACAGGACAGTTGCTTATTACTACTGCTGTAGCTGTTCTTTGGGTCAAATGATTCCTTGAACTGGATAAGAATTTTTAAGGATGACTTTTCTTACAGCTTAAATTTCTAGTTCTAAGGTCAGCAAAGGCAATTCCTTGTAGCTGGTCATCCCAGTTTAACAAAAGCAGTAGTATTTCCTCTCTAGGAAGTCTGGGAACCTGGCTCTTTACCCAAAGGAGGGAAGTTGATTAGCATGTTTGGCATAAAGCTTACAAAATCAAGGCAAAGACTTTCGGATTTCCACAGGGCAAAGCCCTTTAGCATTCTCAATCTAGTATTCAATAAATATCTGTTGAGTGGCTCGCAATTTCCACAAAGTTTCTGAGTTCTTGCTCATTATGTAGAATTAGCTGAAGGTAGATTGCGACCATCATTTAGGAGACAAGGGGTTAATGAAATGAACTTTCTAGTAGCACTCTTTACTGCTGCTTCATGAAGGTTGATTAAGTAAACCTTAAATGATAGTGAGATTTGAGGAAAGTGCCAGGCAGTAGAGCAAGGTATGAACAATATCGGAATGATTAGCCATTATCATCTTGATAATGCCCACGACTAAGCTAATCTATGACTATGAATTAGAAATCTACATAGTCTGGTAAATTCTTTCTGATCTCCAATGTGTAATTGAATCACAAAGAAGCAGCTAATTATTGTTATGTCCTATTATCATCCTATTATCTTGGAAATTCATACATATTCTAAACTCTGTAGTCACACAATCAATGCCATGGCATGGTACTACTTAACCAATCGTTAGTGTGTTTCATGGCTGCTACATTTATTTGTTCAACTGAATCATACATTTCTTTTGAGCAGGGGTATAATACATCAATAAGAGCAGCAGAATAGTTAGGAACACGGCTGTGGGCCAGACTTCTGGGGTTCAAAATCTGCCTTGGAATGTACTAGCAGTGCACCTTGGGGCAGACTAAACGATGTCTTTGTGCTCACAGCTCACACACCTGCCAACAATGATAATGCTAGTATTTCACAGGTTGAGTTGGACCTTGGTGGGAGCTAAATGAGGAATGAGCACAGACACTCACAACAGTTGGTGGCACACAATGAGCCTTTAATAAATGATATGTAAAAATATGCCTCTGGGTCCTATTCTGATGCTATGAAGTTCTATTTATGAGCTGTTGATGTCTCCTGTTTTGATCCCCCACTGAGTCCCATGGAAGTCATCTACTTCAGATGCTTACACATTTCACTTGGAAATCGTGTTCTCACCTCAAAGTTATCATGCCCACACAACCACTAATTTTTTCCCCTCTTCCAACTATTCTCCCAGTCTTTCCAATCCAATACAAAAGGCAATTTTATTCTCCCATTTCTTTCAGGATGAAAACAAATTCGATCTTGATGTCATCACCAAGTTCTGTTTTTCTTGTTAACAGCCCACAGAATTTTCTAGAAGTTTAATAGAGTGTGTCTAAACCCAACAAAAATGCCCCACCTGAATGCCAGCCAGTATCACAGCTCCCTTCTGCTTACGTTGCCGATGGGACAGCCTCCCGCGTGGTCTTCCTTCCTCTACCTGCAAACGCCTCACGTCTGTTCTCTCCACACCTGTCAGGTCCATCCAAAGTACAGACTTGCTTCCTGGCACATGGTAAAAAGAGTCAGTCGTCTCACTAGAGGAGAGTTTGAATGGAACATTTGGAAGTTATTGGACTTATAAGATTTTCATAGGCAGCTAGAACACTTCATTTAAAGTGATGTAAAAGTCTAAAGTCTTTCCTTTAAAACAGCCATAGAAGAATTCCTTCAGAAGTGGGCACAGGATGTAAAAATAGGCCTGTATAATTTTGAAAGATCCTTCAGATGACAAAACTCTATGAGTTCATGACTTTTCTGAGGCCATAAGCCATCAAATTACCTTAGATGAATACAGGGAAACAGCCATATAAACCCAGTGTCTTCATTGGGAAGGCTGAATTGTGCTGTTGGCATTTGTCATAGAAAGCTGTGTTTTCTATTCATCCTATTAGTCAGGACACATAGAGAAGAAAGGATTAAGTGCTCTCCTTAATTAACTTTATAACTAGGAGGTTAAGGTAGAAACATCTTACATCAAATAATGAATCTTAAATATTTTTCTTCTTTAGTACTGTTGTGATCTATAGATATTTAAGTAGCATAAAACACATCTGAGCATAATTTCTTTAAATTGTGACATACTTTTATTCTTAATCCTATCCTTAATTATCTTTAATTAAAAACATTCCTTGTTTTGGGAAGTAACTATAACCAGAATTTGGATGCTGTGAAGGACAGTTGCCAGGAAGAACATCCCTCATTGGTGATGGAGGTGTGGAGGAGGGAACAAGGGAGGCTGGTGGGTCTGTATCTCCTCACAGGACACTTCTTCTCTTCAGCACCTCTCCTAATACTCCAGTTTTCCTGTAGTGTAGGAGAGAACATGTTTTCTGTGTCTAGACAAAGATAAAGAGAGAAGGACAGCCAGAGGAGGAAAAGAGGAGAAAAGGAAATGGAGAAAAAATTAATAAGCTCAATTTTGAATACCACAGAAGGAAATAAATTTATTATTGCCAAACACATGAAGATATCTCTATCTGAACCTATCTATATATGTGCACAGTAGGTGTGCATGTGTGTGTAAAGCTGCCTGCCTAGGGCAGAGCACATCTACACCCCAAATGGTCTTGATCTAATGTAGGAGTCTCAACTCCAGGATCCAGAGCTGAGTTTGTGGAAGAGAGCTGGTTCGAAAAGTTGATCAGGACAGAAGAAGATGAGCCAGGGCCACTCTGCTGTCATAGAACGTGAGGCTGTGTCTGCTGTGGTTTGGGCAACTGTGCTCCAAATGTCAGCACCCATGTTGCTTGCCTTCCTATTGCTGTGAAAAATCCCACAACCAATGCAACTTATAAGAGGAAGGGTTCATTGGGGTTTACAGTCTCAGAAGGAAAGGAGCCCGTCACAGTGGGGAGGCAGCAGCATGACAGTTGGCATAGTAAGCTGAGAACTTGAACCACAAGCCCAAAACAGTGAACTGGATGTGTTGTGAGTCTTTAAACTCCCAAAGCCCCCTGGCTCTCAGTGACATACTACTGACTTCTGTAAGGCCATGTCTTTTAAACTACCCCAACAGTGCCACCAACCAAGAAGGGAGTGTTGTCTGAGGAATATGTCTAATTCAAACCATCGCTGTACCCTAGTTGGTTCCTTTAAGAGGTGGTAGAGCCTTTAGGGGAATAAGCCTTATGAGTGGGTCTGTATGCCCTCAAAGGGGAACCTCCATCTCTGTCCTGTTTGTATTCTGTCTTATGAAGTGAGTGATTTTCCTTGCTACCCACTCTTTCCGGGCTGTGCTGTCCTCACCGGAGGCTCAGAGACACTGTACCACTCACTCATAGGCTGTAACCCCCAAAGCAGTAGTTCAAGTAAGCCTTTTCTAAGTTAGTTGTGCTAGGTATTTCATTATAGCAATGGAAATTTGATTGGCATATGTCCGAAGAATGACAAGACATGTCAAAAGGACATAGAAGTCAGGTTGAAGAACCTTGCACTGGACAGATTTAGTGATACTTTGAGTATCAAAATAGAACAACAGGAGTAGTGATTGTAATGTGTTATGTAAGAATAAGAATTCTTGAATCTGTTCTTATATTAATCTTTAAAATACATAAACAGAGAAGGGAAAGTGACTTTTATTGTCAATAGAATGGCAAAAAAAAAAAACCCCACAAAGGAATGATAATAGATTGAAGAAACTTAGGAAATTCAACAAATAAATAAAATGTATGTTCCTGAGTTGGATGCTGAATGGAGGAACAGAAAATAGCTGTAAATGACTTTATTAGTGCAATGACAAAATTATGCATGGACTCTGGTTTGGAGTCGGTTGATACAGACTCTGGTTTGGAGTCGGTTGATATAGACTCTGGTTTGGAGTCAGTTGATACAGACTCTGGTTTGGAGTCAGTTGATTAGATAGACTCTGGTTTGGAGTCAGTTGATATAGATAGACTCCGGTTTGGAGTCAGTTGATATAGACAGACTCTGGTTTGGAGTCAGTTGACACAGACTCATTGGCTGAAATGACAGGTACAGGACCGGAGGTGATATTGGAATGCCTGTATAGTTGGATGTGGTCAGCCACATCTTTCTTGCTGTGGGCACCCATGACTTTTTCTTTGTGTGGACATAAGGAGGGAGAAAGGCTAGGTTCTCCGGTGAGAGATATGTTGACAGGAGGAGAGCAATTGGTATCCCCAGAATGCCCAGGGCAGCAAGAGAAAATGATGAAGAGAGTAATTGATGTGTAATTTGAGTAGACTCTGCCCAGTGTATGGTATGGAAAGTAGAGACACCTCACATCAACAGCTGCTATCCCTGCCACTGTGCTGGCCATCTTCCTGAAGACATTACTGCCCACTGCATGATTCTTTACTAAAACATAGTGTGACTTACAGAAGTAACATTTTGTCTTCTAAAGGACTATTATATATACTTTACTTTTAATCTAAAGGTTTCTATCACTTGTCCACATTTATCATATTGTTTTTCTTATGCATGGATATCAAAGTAACACATGTTTTCCATGCAAGCTTCTAAAGGAGGGAGGCAACCAACAGTCTTACCTAGCTGTGCTGCCTAAGAACCACATCAATGACCAGCACGGCACAATAACCCTCTGGGTACAGCAGTGGCACACATACCTTGGAGGCAACCAACAGCTCTCTAATTGGTCTTAAGGCCCAGTCAACAAGAAGGAAAAATGCCTGGTACTGGAAACCTAGCTAACTACTCAGAGCTAATGAAGTCGTGGGTACTGGAGGAGAATCTACAACCACTAATTTACTAAACAAGTACAATTCCTAACAACAATCTATAAACATTTGCCTTTATATCCACAGATAAGCGTAGTCTTAACTCCTCATCAAGAAAACTTCCCTTTGCAGCAGATAGAGACCACTGCAGAGCACCACACCAAACAAAATGCAGATTTCCTGAGTCCAGGCCCAAAGGATACATCTACAAAAACACTCCCACGCCTAAAACTCAGGGGCACTATGGAAGATTGAGTTGGAAGATTATGAGAGTCAGAGGACCTGTGAATTTGTTGAGATTGCATCTTCTAGTAGCACCAGGCATGTTACACCCCTAAAGTCTCACCAATGTGACTGCCCAAATGTGATCTTATCAAGAACACCACCAATAGACATGCCAAAATGGACAGTGTAAACCCTGTAAGACCTCAGCCCTACACAAAGAACCACAGGCAACTGAGGAAGGCCAGGAGTGAGAGAGGCAGTCTTCCTCAGGAAAGAGCACAAAAACTGGCTGTCCAGTGCCAAGTGGACAATCCCTAAAAACATACATACAAGTAACGTTATACAACTAAGCAGGTTATATTTAGGATTATCTATGTATATATAAATATGCATGCAATAACAATGAAAAAAGAGGCCATTAATTTGAAGGAGAGCAGGGACAGGTATATGGGAAAGTTTGAAGAGAGGAAAGGAAAGGGAGAAATATAATTATAATCTCAAAAAAGGCACCTTTCTTTATCAATAAGCTGAAATAGCTTTTAGAATATTAGACAACCTGGCCTTTTTAATCAACAGTATTATTTTGATTGGTAAATCATAATTACATACATTTATGAGGTTCAGTGATGTTTTGATACACACATAAACATATATAGTCCAATTAAGACTGGGTAATGAGCACATCCATCATCTTGATTGCCTATCATTTTCTGTGTGAGACATTTGCAATGTACTCTCTTAGCTATTGAGAAATATACACCATTGGTGATGACAGTTATTTTGGCATGCAAAAATCTCACCACCTCTTTTTCTTCTGCATCTAAAGCTTTGTGAACAGTTTCTTTTCTTTTTGTGGTTCCTCTGCCTGGACCCTTGTACAGAGAAGCTGAGCACACTGCAAGCTATGAGAGGGGTGTGTGTGTGTGTGTGTGTGTGTGTGTGTGTGTGTGTGTGTGCACTTGCATATGCTAATATGCATGAATGTGTGTGTGCATGCCCTTGGGCAAGAGACAGCAAACACACTCTGCTTCCTGCCTTTCTGAGCCTCTGGAGTAGGATGTGATTATTTAGTGCGCCAGCTTGTTTGCAAATGTGCTAGAGAGAGTTCCTATAGTACATAAGCTAGCTTCCCCTCAGAGAGCCAAGTAGGAATATAAGCATTTTCCTGTATGAAACTGTGCCAGAAATTACAAAGCAATCTAAAAGACTGGGTACAGGAAGCAAGTTGATGGACTCTGTGCAGAAATCTGTACTTCAGCTCAGCAGGACTTCCACACGGCTGCCTCCTCTGCCCTCATGCCCAGGCACATACACATGCTGTTGAAAAGTTTTACATCTGAGCACTTCCTCCTGACAGCTCACTGAAGTCCTCTCTACTTCACCAGGGGAGTAGGTAGAACGGGGATAGTTGTGTATACTGTTATCTCTTGCTATCTGCAGTGCATTGGTTCTAGGTCCGCTTGCCACAGACCACAGACCTATAGATGCTCAAGTCTCTGATATAAAAATGGTTCAGAGTTTCCACAGAATCTACAGCCTCGAACACACTTTAAATTGTCCCCTAGACTGTGTTTTTACCTAATATAAATGCTATATTATTAGTTATATCATTTAGGAAATAATACCAAGAAAAAAAAACCTGTATAATTTCTGAACAGACATGTCTTTCAAAAATATTTTCCAGGGGCTGAAGAGATGGGTCAACAGTTAAGAGTACTTACTGCTTCTGCAGAGGACCGGGGTTTGGTTTTTACTACCCACACGGTGGCTCAGAACCATGCATAACTTTAATTCCAGGGTATCTAGTGCCAACTTCTGGTCTTCACAGGAACCAAGTGTGTATGTGGCACACACAAACACATCTAGGCAAATCTATCCATCTATCTGTTTATTTAATATTTATATATATCATGTATACATTATATATATATATATATATATATATTCACATCCTACTATACCTAGGATTTGGGGTGTAGAGAAGACAGAAGAAGAGGTTAGGGTATAGATGTATGAATAGTGCATCTGTTAACCCCAAAGCACTATTAAATTGGAATAAATGTAAGGAATAGACTATGAAAATGTTGCTAAATATAAGCTACAATCTTATTTCTCTCTTTTATTTCAGCCACTAGCTACCAATGATCTTTCACCTTTCCCACGAGGAATAAACAAGCCAGAGAAGAGACAAGAATCAGTGCAGCATTTAAACAACAGTGTGATCCAGCCTGCCATAGCCTGCTTAATGTGATGCTATAAGTAGCTGGTGTTGCCTTGGCAACATGACAATGGTAAACAAAGATGTTTTCTGAATAGCTACAGCAAATGTGGCTTTTATGCTCACACCCTCCTTCTACTACCAACCCCCTACCATTGTAAAAGAGATCTTGCCACAAATTGAGTTTTCCACATTGAGGCAGACTAGGTGAAGCAGGCCACTATTTTCTTGTTTATTTTTTATGCTCCACAATTTTACAATGCTGGAAATTTTGTTGACACGACTCAATTTAGAGAATATGATGTTGCATATTGAATTCTAACATTTCCCTGTTGTGTGGCCCGGCTATGAATACAGCCAGAGAAAAATCTCTGATGGAGAATCTCTGGCTATGACAAGCCTGACAAGAAGAGGTTGAGAGCCCTTACCTCATGCAGTCACACAGCCAAGTACACCATCAAGGTTCTCGGAAGCTGATGAGCAGGTGAAGAATGGCTCTCCAGAGATAATGCAGATCTGCTGAAACCGGTGCAAAAACAGGCTGGGACAGTAGAACCATTGTTTCATGACTGAAAGAAAGTGACGTGTAGAGTGATGGGGTCAGGCAGACATGTGGGCGCTTATAATGCTCTATAATTGCTGTAGCAAAGATTACAAATCATTACGCTATTTACTAAAATAGAGTGTGTTTTAAAAATTGTACTGGGGAAGGAAAATGGAAAGAAACAAAATATGCCAAGAGTATGTTTACTACGGTGCTTATAGCTGCCTATGGCTACATGTACTGAGCCGCTGACACCTAATACATATTTAATTTTTCCCCTCAAAGGCATGGCTCCTCGAGATAGTTGTAATACAATATCTCCTATGAAAAGATTAATTTTTTGATGGGACCTCATTTATTTACTTATTTATTTTATTGTAAATTAGAATTCAAAGTAACAGATTTCCTTAGGAGACTTTTCATATATATTTATTTTTGGTTGATCTACCCCTGTCTACCTGTACCCTTTACATGCTTGTAGCCTTCAGTATTCCTCTTTCAACTTGTCTTATGTGTTCTACTATCCTCCCCTTCTTTTCCCCCCAACCAAAATAAAACCTTTTTCTCTCTCCTGGGCCTCTTTCCAGTTTCATGATCTATACTAACTCATTCTCCCGTAAATACACACATGTAAAAATAAAAAAAAAAAAAACATATAAGAGAACACATGCCACCATCACCTTGGGGGGGGGTGATTGACCTCATTTAATGTATTTTCCAGCTCCATTCATATTCTTGCACACTTCAAAATTTCATTTATCTTTATGGCTGAATGCAATTCTATTGTGTATGCACATGACACATGCATCAACCATCCATCCATCAGTCGGTGGACAGCTAGGATAATTCCATTACCTTGCTATTGTGAATAGAACAGCAATACACTTGGACAAGCAAGCAACTTTATGTTGGGATAGAGCATCTTTTGGGTATGCACCCCAAGTGATATAGCTAGGTCATATGGTAGCTCTAGTCTTTTGAGAAAATGTCACAATCATTCCTGCCCTGGCTATACAAGTTTATGTCCTCAGTGACAGTGAATAAGAGTCCCTCTTTCCCATAGCCTCACTGGTATCTGTTACTTATTTTCTTGATGATAGCCTTTCTGACTGGGGTGGCTTTTTTAGAAATATAAAACAGCAAGCTGTAGATGTGTGTCCTCGTCAGGCACACTTGCACACAGAGCTCGAACTATTTTCTGTGTGACAATTAATTCACAGTGGGATTCGGCAACAGAAGGACACATTTTGATTGGAGTCAAGGCTAGGAATCTGGATCCTAGGGCTGAGATAACTGAATCCAGGGACAGCCACTGTCTCTACTTTTTGAGGTACAGCCTAAACATGTCAGGATCCCTTAGTTAGAAGTTCAGCTCCTAGCCAAGATGCTAGAACAAGCTCTGTAAGTGTGAAGAGAGGGAGAAAGAGAAACTGACTTTTGGCATCTGAAAACACATCTTTAACAAACCCATTTTTCTGTTGATGTGGAGAGAATATTGTGCATATGGAAATGGAGAGGGTGGAGGAGACAGTTTTAGTGGCGGGTAGTGCCAGCGACCTGGAGGAGGGCAAGGAGTCCTTGAAGATGGGAAATGCTAAGAGGAAAACCCAGACACGGATGCTTCCAAACTCTCTGTTTCTTCTCAGTCAGTCTTGATTCCTTTCTACCCGTCTGTGTGTTCGCTGCAGGTATTCAGATACAGTGATTTGTGAGTGCCTGCTCTTCTGATTTGAACCTCACGGTCTCTGGGGGTAAATTCCGTGAAGCAATGAGCATAAAATGAGCCGCAAAACCATTAGCAGTGGCAGGGACGGGGAGGGACTCTTAGCGGAGGTACGGCTTTGGAAAAGTCCCCCAGAACCCCTAGCTTTTCCTAATTAAATGCCACTACCCTTGCAGGTGGTGCCAGGTGATGGCTACTTCTTGCCAAATTCCCCAAGCAAACAGACTTTTGTTCAGAGTTCAACAAGGGTGCTGCACTTTGAAGAAAGATAAGGGCTTTAATAGAGTCTGGAAATTTAATTCAAAGTAAATGATACCTCAAAACTAGCATTCTAAAGCCCAATGAGTCTCTCATGCTACAAGATTGGAAAGCATAAAGCAGCAGCTGCATGTTTCTAAGGAACTTCTAGGACAAATTGTCTAGTCTGAGTATAGACCTCCATCTTCCCCATATTCAGTGCATTCACCAACAACCAGAAGTATACAATCCGTAATGATGTTCCAGAGAACAACTTATCAACTTATGCTAAACTTACCATACAAAGTGCGACTATTGCAAAGATATAATGGACACTTAAAAACAGAATTACATTAAAACAACAGACATAACCTAGACAGTATGTCTAAGCAAACTGAATAGCTAGAGGCCTGCCCCTTGTCTATACAGCCATCTTATAGGTGAACACAATCGGTTCTGGAACCATGGCTGTGAATATTTCTTCAGATTGCTTCAGCTGGCTTCTTGGAGCTGAGTCACTGTGCAACTCAGATCATTAGGCCTTACATTTTCATATCTGAGGCCCAATAAATCTAAGAAACTTCCTCACGGGCTCACACCAATCTTTCTCTTGTGTTCTAGAAATGTCCTATCCCTTGTTCCCATATCTGCAGGAGTGCTTCCTGTCACCTCTCTGGGACTAACTACAATAGTAACACACCCAGGGATGAATTTAAAGAGGGCAATTTTGTGTCTCCAGCATCCAGAGCTTATGTATGCCACCAATATTCTATATCTCAAGATGATTGTCTGGAATGTCACTGTATTTGGAATGATATTCAACCATGAAGTTGAAACATGTCTTTCATGACAATAGAAGATAAGCTAAATCTGTTCAGGATATCCATGGTAATGTCTTCAAGGCTTTGCTTGTCCACTAACCAGCATTTCTGAATGGTGTCATCTTTCTACTTCTTGGGTGGAATTTGATTTTGTTAGTGTATAAGAAAAAAAAAGCAACATTTAAGTCTTCTGTTACTGTTGAAATCCCATCCCTTAATCTCTTAAAAGTGGATGCTGGAAATGAATCTGAGGAACAGAGGGCTGAATTTGAGTTAAGGTCACTAGGTGCTATATTTAAACCAAGTGTTAAGGGACAGACTTATATCAAAAGTGTCTCTAGGACAGTACATAGAAGATTCAAAGCATTTAGGAGAACACTGGAAATTGAGAGTTCTTCAGATGAGTGGAGTGTCCATAAGGAATGGTACTGAAGGATCCCATGCAATGGGCTAAGAGAACTGACTTCATTCTATGTCCTGTGGGAATAACTTGATAACTTTGAATAGAAGAGAGATGGATAATGCACAGCTTTTAGGAAAGCATTAGGTGGAGTGTGGTGGCACACACCTGTAATCTCTGCATCTGGGAGAGTTGAGGCAGGAGGATCGCACATTGTAGCCATTTGAGCTACAGAGCAATTTGAGGGTGGCCTGGGTTATGTAGTAAGACCCTGCCTTTTAAAAAAAAAGAAAGAAAAAAAAAAAGAAAGAAAGGAAGGAAGGAAGGAA
>CABHPP010138533.1:0-22885 GCA_902168425.1 Peromyscus attwateri | reverse complement strand
AAGAAAGAAAGAAAGAAAGAAAGAAAGAAAGAAAGAAAGAAAGAAAGAAAGAAAGAAAGACAGACAGACAAACCAGAAGGACAAAAAAGAAGGTACCCAGATGACTTTGAAAAGTTGCTGAGTGTGTACTACAAAGCAGAGCAAGACAAAAAGAACAGCTTGGAGCCACTGCCAATGCCTCGAGAAGAAACCACAGATCTCTGCTAAAGGGCAGGCTGAGAAGGCTGGAAATGAAGGCTCAGCAAGAGATCTACCTGGGTACTAAGTCGATGGATGATTCCACACCTCACAAGTAGGCAGTGAACAGGAGCCCAGTCAAGCTGCCTACAGGAAAACTGTGTTAGAAAAAGCAGAAAGGCCAAGGATGACTGTTAGCCTTTGGCTATAGAAATGGCAGTCTAGTCTCAGTAAGGATTCCCAGAAGGGAATATTGGTTGGGCATAATAAAGTTACTGAAATATATTAATGTCACATGGTAGATCAGACATAAATGCCCATAAACCTAGCGAATACTAAGTTCAATTCTCTTTTTCAGTGATGAAGTAAATGTAATCACCCCTCTGAAGTCTTACAGAGTTGGAGTTGAAACACAAAACTCTTAAGACTTAGTTCCTACTCTTGGGTGTTCTCCTCTGAGCCAGCACTTACCAAGTTTTGGTGTCTATTTGACTAGTTAAAAGGAAAACTGGTTGAGAGACAACATCTGAATTTTGGGAAGGACTTTTTGTGAGTGTTGCCTTCTTGCCTAAGTTATTTCCTCGTATTCCTACTGAATTTGAGCCTGCATCAGGACATTGTATAAATTTCACTTTTGGAGCGAGGGTCTGTAGGGAAGGTGACATCTCTGTGATGTCCAGAGTCCCTGAGAAGATTTTCTGATGGCAGCCTGGGTGTCCTCTGTGATCTCTGTCTCGGTGTATGCAACTGTGTTGGAGGCAAACAGATCAAGAAGGCAGAAATGGATCTGGCTTCCCATAATTCTTGAACTTCCCTCTTCCCAGCACTCGGCCCAGTCTGGAGTCACATAAGAGTTTGTCTCACAGACAGCCCTTTGCAGCTAGAGTTTTCCTGCCTGGGCCACAGTCAGGACAAATCTCTCTCACCTGCCAGTCCCACAGCCGCTCAGACCCAACCAAGTAAACACAGAGACTTATATTGCTTACAAACTGTATGGCCGTGGCAGGCTTCTTGCTAACTGTCCTTAGATCTTAAATTAATCCATTTCTATAAATCTTTACCTTACCACGTGGCTTGTGGCTTACCGGCATCTTTACATGCTGCTTTGTCCTGGCGGTGGCTGGCAGTGTCTCCTTCCACCTTCCTGTTCTTTTCTCCTCTCTGTTAGTCCCGCCTATACTTCCTGCCTAGCCACTGGCCAATCAGTGTTTTATTTATTGACCAATCAGAGCAACACATTTGCCATATACAGAACATCCCACAGCAGCCCTTGGCTTGCTGTTTTCTGTGAGAAATGCCCCTTTGCGTAATGAGGGGTTTGAAAAGTAGGGCTCATCAGAAGTGGGAGTGTGGGCAGAATCCTGGCAAGCATTCCTTCCAGTTATCAACAGAAGCCTCACCCATTTCTCTGAATGAAGCTAGCTGTGTGTAGGGATGAGTTAATGCTGAGGAAGTCTTCTAGGACCACATCAAATATTATGAATAAAAGGTTCTTATTTTTAAGAGATGAAAAGTCCACAACCCACCTTTTCAGGCTTCTTCAAGGGCTGGTGTGAGATGGCCAAACAAGGCTCTCACAGGTGTTTTCCAAGATTCCCTTGTGTAGCGGAGTCATTTTCTGTCCTGCCAGCCAGCTCCCAAATAATGACACTGAGACATCTTACTAATTATGAAAGCTTGGCCTTTAGCTTAGGCTTGTCTCATCTAGTACTTATAACTTGAATTAACCCATTTATATTCATCTATGTTCTGCCATGTGGCATTATCTCTTCTCCACCTTGTACCTCCTGTTTCCTCTCTTTGCTTGGCTATTCCTGTGCACCTAGATTCCTCCTCCTCTTCTGTTCTCCCTCCAGAAGTCTCACCTCTACCTCCTGCCTTGCTGTCGGCCATTCAGCTTCTTATTACACCAATCATAGCAATACACCTTCATACAGTGTACAAATATCCCACAACACCCTTTGGGATATTTAAAGTTGTGGAGGCTCAGTGAAACCTGCTTGGCTATTTTGTTTGAGGATCATTAGGAAATGGCAAATCGTGGGCTGTCAGGTTGAATGTCAGTTGGTAGTGCGCTTTCGCTTTCATGGCCCACTTTCACGGCCAAAATACCAAAGCATTTTCCCAGTGTTCAGGGTGACCTCTGCCAGCCCTTTGCTCCACTTGGATGAGTCAGGCAAGACTTTTGCACTGTCAGATGATACTTAGGCTTTTATACAGGATTTCTTTTGTCTCTGGATTCTTGCCATGAACTTCTGACAAGCTATGAAAACTTGTATGTTTGGGTTTTCTGTGCGTTGCTACTGATGGGTTTGTGCTTTGCGGAGCAGGGGATGGAAATCAGGGCCTCACACATGCTGTGCAAGCACTGGCCCGCTGAGCCATATCATCTGTTGTTTGGTTTTTCTCTGTTTTGTTGGCTCTAGTTAAGACAAAGCTGGATGCTTCCACTTGTGTTTGTATTTACTCAACCCATGACCTTATGGTCTTTGGACAAATTCTTTATGTGGATCCTTCACTCTTCAATAACATACACACACAAACGCACGCACGCACGCACGCACGCACACACACAGACCTAAAGGCAATTGTTCGTTTTAGGGGACACAACCTTGTTTCCTAACCTGAGATGTCTAAGATTTTTCACACACTTCAGTCAGCCAGGTTCCCAGGATCTGTTGCAGCCTTGGTGGTGGTGGTGGGGGTGGGGGTGCGTAACAGCAGCTCCAAGTGAAGGCTGTTCCTGTCCAGGGACACATGGATGACTCTCACCTCCTCAGTCACGTGAAGGAAGAGGAGGGAAGATAGTGGAGATCTGATTCCCAGACAAGCTTTGCTTGTTTTGTTTTGGACACAATAAAAGACAAATGATACTTACTTCCTTGAAGAAATCCCAGCTGCAGAAGGAGCTGCTGACCACAGTATGGACTGTTGCCAAGCGTTCTGCTGGAGAGCTGCTGGGGCCCAGAAATCCTTGCAAATGAGAAGATATTCGCAGAGAAAAAACAAGCTGAAAGCTCATGGAAGCAATTTCAGATAAAGGAGCTTAATCTGTGATTATGTCTAATAAACAGCTTGTTGGTTCAGGGACCAAGTTCACGTGATTGTTCGAATTACCCAGGGAGTTCCAAGTAGCTCAGGGAAATCTTTCCCTGGCTTACATGACATCATGGATGGGCTAGTGGCTCTGTAGCTCTGTAGTGTGTTATTATTTTATGAGAATTACTTCCTGAGCTGGGATTTGAATGTAGAATCTTGTACATATGAGGTAAATACTCTGCCCCTGAAGCCACATCTCAAGCCATACTGTCGTATGATACTTAACTGACAAATCTGAGATGAGCATAGTGACATCTATAATGTCATTATTCAAGAGGCTGAGGCAGGGGGTTGCCACAAATTCAAGTCCAGATTGGGCTTCATAGTGACTTCAAAGGTATCCAGAACTACATAGCAAGACTTTGTCTTAACAAAGGGAAAAAACCCACAAAAATAATAAAAATAAGTATAACCTACACTTGGGATTGTATTGCATGCCTGCAGTCTCAATAGGCAGGATTCAGAAGCAGAAGGGTCACTGAGTTTGAGGCTAGCCTGGGCTACAAAGTGTCTCTAAAGAAAGTAAAGTGCAGATGACAATGTGGCTCCTTTGCCTAGAAAAAGGAAGCTCTGCTATTGCAACTGTGGGAAGAACGTGCAGCTGAATCAGTAGATTTTGCTCCAATCCATCATGGTAGGTCTCTTTTCCAAAAAATTCCTTCACATCCTCCTTTTTATTTGTTTGTTTGATTGATTGATAGATGCTCACTGCAATTGGCAAGTGTAATTTGGTGATGGGATACTTGGCATCCATTTAACCCCTTCCTCAGTTTGGAATCCATTTAAAAAACACACAAGACAAACAAAAGCACATCAAAATATTACTGTTGTTAATGGCAAACATCTTGGGAGAGGAGACAGCTTTGCCATGAGATCATATGGCATCTTCTGTCATCTCTATCTCCATAAAGCTGGGAACATTGCTGTTGATAGGATGGTACACCCATGTATCTGAAAACAGAACCTAGAACTTCTCTATCTGGACATTCCTCCATCCATCTTTACACGAAGGTCTCAGCTCACAAGGTCCTTTCCCCAAACTCACATCATAGTGGCCCATCCTTCCCAAAGGAAGAATGGGAGAGGGATGAGGAGAAAGGCCAGATAAAGGAACAAGAAAATGGCAAGAGAAGGCAAGACTCTTTAAAAGTACTCTATCCCTCAGTAGAATAACGGGAGAAGAAAGCGTGAACCATAGTTGAGGGAGGGGGAGGAAGACCTTAGAAGCCTCACGAAGACAGTGAACCCCTAAAACAGTGGAATGAACAGTGGAGGAGCACAAGATTCTGAACAAATGTCATTTTTTACCCTACTTCAGATGGACAGATAATAGGCTGAATAAGCCATCTGGCAATTTAAAAAGGTGAATAATCTAAGTGATTCTCAAGGGAGCAGCTTATGTTAAGGGACGAATACCCATGGACCTTGTTTTCTAAAGATTTTCACTTTCAAAACTGGTGAAAATGCCAAGCTCCATCAATTTATCCTGCAAATACTGTGTAATATAAATAAGAAAGAAGGTATATCTAAATGCATAATTATAAAATCATCAAATTAAAAAGGCAAAAAGAAAAGGATGATGAATGCCTTTGGTGATCATATAAAGTAAATGTAAAGGACCAAAAAATAAGGCTGAAAACTAACTTTCTTAAATATAAAAATGACATACACATTTATTTCTCTCTGGAAAATAGTTTTTCAAAAATTAAGTATGCACTTAGTATTAAATTCTGCAACTTGCTGGATGTTTATGCTAGAGAAAGGAAAATGAATGTCCACACAAAGATCTACAGATGATATTTATGGAAGCTATATTTATAATAGCCCCAAACTAGAAATAATCAATTCTCATTAAAAAAAAAGAGATCAGAAGGTTCATAGTATCTTATTTTATTTTGTAGCACTGTCAAATAATAAAATAAAAAAGATGGAAAACATATTGATGATTAACGTGGGTTAGGGATGGTGGGGGAGGCTTGTGTGACTATGAAGGAGCAAATTTGTGGGACTGGGGTAGCTCTGGAGGCTGTGTGTGACTATGAAGGGGTGAATCTGTGGGACTGGGGTAGCTCTGATTGAATGCCATGGTGGTTAAACAAATCTATACCTGATAAAGTCACATGCTTTGTACACACATTGTAGCCATGTCAGATGTCTGGCTTTGGTACTGCAGCACAAGTAGGAATGATGTAAGCTGAGCAGAAGCACAGAGGCCCTTCCTGCATAGCCCTGCACTTTCCACTGAAACTTTATCTCCAAATTCCAAGTACGATTCTCCCCCCACAAATCATTACTAAATGCATTAACTACAAAAGTAGGACCAGGGATCTAATTCTAAGATAGTGATGACCAGATTAGATTTACTTTTGAAGTCTAATTTTGTTAAAGTGCTAGAGTATAACCGTTAGAATAAAAAAAAAAAAGAATTGCTGACCTTTGATACTATTACCAAAGAGTGCGACCAAATGGGTAGTGAAGAGCAAGGTGGCTTAAATCTGCTTTTGTTTGTTAATGTTCTTGTTCTGGAACGCCACTACAGTTGTAATAAATAAATGGATAATAAACAAATAAATATTTGTACTACATTAATGGCAAATAACTATTACCTAAACAATGTCTGATACCTAAAAACTGAGAGAAAGAGACATATAGAGGGACAGAGATGGGGAGAGACAGAGAGAGATAGAGAGAACACATAGCAATAATTTACTTTAACATCAACTTAACATTTAAGTAACAAAATATTAGTAGTGTGTTGTTGTACTTTGTGCCTTACCTCATAGTGATTTTAGTCTCTTGAGCCAAATTGTTCTAGATACATGGCTCTGACATGTTTTCATTTTTATTGTCACATTCTGTCCCTACCTGTCCTGTAGACTGAGTGTGCAAGGACATTGCGGTCAGCATCTAACCTGGTTTAAGCTCACTCATTTGTTCTGTTTTATTATCAGCCTCGCTTCTATTTTACAAATATTTCTATTGATTTCATTTTCATCCTCCTGGTATAATAATGTATGAAGAAAACATGTAGTATCACTATCCCCAGATACCATAAAAGCTAGATGTGGAACTGTAAGCCAGTACCCCTCATGCCGGGTACAGGGTAGGGACGGGAATATCCTGGGAGTGTCTGTCTAGCATGTCCAGCTGAAATGATGAGCAAACAGTTTAATGAGAGATTCGCCTTCAAAAAATAGGTGGAAGGTAATAGCGACAGATACCCAAAGTTGATTTTTGGCCTACACGCACACACACACACACACACACACACACACACACACACACACACACCAATTTTAGAAAGTAAGCAGGGTTCTCTGGGAAGAAAAGGAGAGAGCAGGTAGAGAAGGAGCTAGTGCCATCCTACAGACACCGAGATTGCCATCCACATGTGAAAATCAGTGGATTTCACTTCAGTCTTTCTCAAGAGTAACTTTCTACCCTCTCCCTTGAAAGTCTTCAGTAACAGTCTGTCATGAGAAAATTATCTTTGAAAACAGATGCACAGAAATCTGAGAGATTTCGCTGCCACTCAAATGAACCCCCACACTTACAGTGCTTGAGTGCTGTCTCTGGCTGGCTGGGGGCAAGGTGTTTATTTTATTAATGTCATGAGCATAATGATTCATCTGGACATTTTGTACTTCTTGAGGAATCGGCTAAAGGTTGTATTTGACCTTCACAATTGTTCCAAGTTTGTGTCAGCAATAATAGTAATCCCTAAGAGCAGATCCCAGGGCTGGCATGCCTTCCCGAAAGCACACAGCGATTTCAAAGCTGACCACAGTCTCCGACTCATGCTTCATGACTTCTAGTCCAGTGCTAGTGCCCCGTCATCACGATGCCGTCTTTCTGCTGTTGATGCCAGTATGTGGGAAGCACACACTCCTCTCTCTCTGGCATCCCCTTGTTTGGTGCATCAAGCTTCCCTCTCCCCAGGGCTGGATAGTGTCTGGGGCCAGCCTGCCGCAATCTGTCTGCTGTGAACTTGTCTTTCCTCAGCAAATTTACATGGTTGTTTCTGCAACAGCATGTGGTACCATGGCAAATTTCTTGCAGGCTGGTTGGTGGGTTTCTTTGCTTCCCAGTGTTGTTGAAGCCAAAATGATTAGGCAGAGTCCAAATCAGGACAGGTACAGTGCCAGCACAGCCCACATGAAACACTCAACTTTGGAAAGAAGATTGGCAGCATTATCATACTGCAAATGCTGATGAAATTTCACTATGGAAAGGCAACTAAAGCCTGCTGAGGAATATGAATGAGAACCAAGTGTCGATTTTATTCTCTTAATAAAAAAAGGCAACGCTGTTTGGATTCACATCATAGTCTAATTATTGATTTCATCACCACAAATGGAAAACAGAAGGACTGTAGGAGAACAAGAGCCAATAAAAACATGGAAGAGTGGAGTGAGTAGACAGCCTGCATAGAAGTTATGGATGACAGATATACAGAACAGCCGCTTCAGGTTCTTGGGAAAGAAGGGCTTCAGTGGGAGAGGGAGGCTGATGAGAGCGTAGACATGACTAAACCATACTATATGTGTGGATGAAACGGTCGGAGAGCAAATACACAAAAACAGTGTAAAACAAAAAGATACTGCCTTCTAAAGAGCTTTCCATGACCCGAACGATGGAGTCTGCCGCCACTTCCATTTCCAGAGAGAGCTTTCTTAGATTCAAAGCCCAGGGCTTTCACTGAAGTGAGCTGAGAGTTTTATATGACAAGGTTCCAAGCTGGCTGTTTCTGGGTGGTGGGTGTCATCCAGCATGGCACTGTGGTCTTGTGCACACAAACACAGTTTTAGTCACTTTTCTCTGACTAATCCATATATTAAAAAGGAGCTGTCACAGAGGTCCTTTCTTTTTGGTGGCTTTGGAGTCCCTGCTGTTTCACGCCTTCCAGGGCAGAATGTGCCCTGAGCCTTTCATAGCTTTAAAATGTAAGCAAAGACAGTCTAAGAACTCTAAAGCAGATGACCAGAGAGAAACCCAAGGAGCAGGGAATCAGTTTAATGGGAAAAAAGAGTTGAGCTTCTTTTGGAAAGGAAGTAAGGAAAGAAGGGAATCTGGCGTGGGAGTGAGAGGAGCAGAGGCTGTGTCAACCGCTGGTCTGGCTCCAGCCCAGACTCCTCGCTGGAGCTGGGCTTCCCAAGCAGTGTTCTCACAATATGTGCCCGATTTTTCCCATATCAGTCCACAGATGTTCAGCTTCTCAATTTAATATTTTACTTAAATTCTATTTCATATAAGACAATTTTACATGACCATCATATGTAGAAAATCAGTAAGACTTACCATAAGTAAAAAATGAAATATATATGTATGTATGTGTATATATATGTATATGTGTGCATGTATATGTGTATTATACATATATATATATATAAATTACAGTGTATTCCAATTCTAACAAGTTATCACTTTGTTTTTCTATAGGTCTAAGCTAGAAGCCTTATTATTTTATTATTTTCGGAAAGAAAGAATTCATCATATTATTGATTATCTTTGATGTAGTCAGCTAATTAAATGGAAAACTTGGAGTTGAATAATATTCCTGTTGTGTGACTGAACACTGTTGCTGCAGGATTCACTTGGTTATAGGAAAAACGAATGTAAAGAAGGTCTGATATCATGGTATAAAGTGATCTTTCTAAGCCTCTTTATAAAGGTTGTTGCTGGGTGAATCAGCTCTACTCTCTGTCCTGCCCTGCTCAAAATTTCCAACACTCAGATGGAGTCTAACCTGCTTCAATCATGTTTCCATGCCTTAAGTGGGGCTAGTCAGGCCCTGGAGAAGAAGCTTGATAGTAAGATGATGCCGTTCACGATGAGAGAGAGGCAATTCCTCCAGAGGAACCTGAGTTCTGCTCCCATAAGAAACAGGACTGGATGTTGCGCAACCAGAAGATAATAAACGATCATTGAATATGTTTGGCACTGTGCTGCTTTGAATGAAATACGTCTCCCACAGACTTTGGTATGCAAATACTTGGTCTCCAGATGCGGCGCCATTGGCAGCAGGCGTTGGGACTTAAAGGCCCCAACATACTTTCAGTTTACTTTCTCAGCTTCCTACTTGCAGTTCAGAATTGAAGTCCCAGCTTCCTTCTCCTTTCACCATGCCTGTTTGCCTCCTGCCATAATGGACTCTTACCATCTGGAACCCTAGCCAAAAGAAACGCTTGTTTCTATAAGTTGCTTTGGTCACAGTTTTTTTTTTTTTTTGTTTGTTTGTTTTTTTATCATAGCAGCAGAAAATTAACTAACATAGGCACTCTGATGAGTGCCACTAGTGCCTTTCTATGCCAGTCCCTGATGTAGAAAACTCTGGGAGACACTGCAGACTAGTTACTGTCCTGGGAAGAGATGAGCAGATATTCCAGATCACAAGAGTTCTTAAAAACATCTGTGATCTTCTGAGGCCAACTTGAACTCTGTAAATTCAGAAGATCAATTTCTGGCTTGGGTCTTAATCTCCTCAGGGACACTTATTAAGAAGGCCCTTTGCACTCTGGCCAGTATCTGTACAATTAACACAGGAAAACTGGTTAGACAGAAAGGTGAAGAGATGATCTAGGCAAATGTCTTCAGGGGATAAACGTGTCACTGGAGAACCCAGAACACAAGAAGAGAGCACCTTGGTTGACACCACAGAACAAAAGTGTCCGGACACTAGGACTCAACTGAAAAGGATTCTGAAGGAATCCCAAGGTCAGTGAAAAGCCACTGGAGCAGAGGGATGGTGTGATGAATGCGGTGTGTGCTTCTACTCCAAGAGAATCCTAGAGAAGAGGCAGCTAGCAACAGATGGGAGAACAATCAGACACATCCTTCCCCTGCACCCAGGAAAGCTGGGTAAATGAAAGAAAGGCATCTGATCAATGTCATGGGAAGGACAAATGTGCAGTAAATTTGGAAGCCAATAAACTAGAGTAGTCCCTGTGACATCCATGACGCTAGAGGGGAAAAGTGACTGGGCAGTAGGAATTGTGTAGTAAGTCTTTCTCTGTCCTGCCAGCTAGTTCCCAAATAATATTATTAATTATGAAAGCTCAGCCTTTAGTTTAGACTTGTTTTCAACTAGCTCTTATAACTTAAATTAACTCCTATTTTTATTAATCTATATTCTACCAACTGGCTACCATCTCTATCTTGTTCTGTGTGTCCAGTTTGTTCAGCATCTGGTTCTTCTCCCCCTCTTCCATTCCAGAGTCCTCTCTGTCCCCGGAACTCCCACCTAACTTAGTCTTTCCTAGCTTTTGACCATTTAGCTCTCTATTAAACCAATCAGAAGACGCCTTGGCAAAAACACGTCTTCAAAGTGCAATCAAATATTCCACAACCGAGTTAGGACACTGGACAAAGCCTTCAACAGACTTGCCAGGCAGGGACTCCACAAGACTCTAGGAAGCTCAGGGCCAAGGAAACCCCCTTCTCTACAAGAGATTGCTACCAATTCTTTACTCAGCAGAATGCTTCCAAGTCTTGTCTGTTTGGTAACATGAATTAGTATTTCATAGCAATTGCTGATAATATTTCACTGTGTGCATCACCTTTTTAAAAATCTTTATTAATTAATAGACATGATTTATTTCTACTTGTTGATGTATTCAAATAATGCTTCTATGATATTAATGTGCAAGGCTTTTGTGGGGACACATAAGCTTTTATTATTCTTGGCTATATACTATGCAGTTTATAAATGATTATTTTTTATGTGTGTTTTGTATGTATTTTTTGTGGATGTTTTGTCTGCATGTATGTATGTGCATGCCTGGTACCTAAGGAAAACAGAAGAGGGCATCAGATCCTCCTGGAACCAGAGAGCTGCCATGTGGATACTGGAAAACAAACTTGCTCCTCTGGTGAACAGCAAGTGCTCTTAACCACTGAGCCAGCTCTCCAGCCACAGTTGCATACTTTTGGGTAAAACCATTGGTTCTCTACTTAACACCTTGAAAAGATAGATAGTTTTCCAAAATATCATCAGTATTTTACAGTTCTACCATCACTATGTACGAGGGGTCCAATTTCTTCTTATACTGGCCAAAAAGAAAAAAAAAAAGCCTCAAGTTTTTGTTCAGACATTGGTTATAATGTGGTCTCTCACAAGGTTTCTATTTACATTTTCCTAAGGACTAGTTATTTGAACATCTTTTCTTGTGATTACTGTCTATTATATGTATTTTATTCATTTGAAAACTTGGCCCTTTGTAATTTTTACTACTAAGCCTAAGACTTCTTGATATATGCTAGGTAGTGGTCATTTAGTTGATCTATGATTCATAAATATTTCTTCCTCTTGTGTGTCTATTATTTCACATTCTTGACAGTATCTTTTGAAACAAAACTGCTTTAGTTTGATGAAGTAATAATTGTCATTCATTATTGTTTGTGCTTTTGATGCCAAAATTAAAAATGCTCTTTATAACCTCTGGTCACAGAGATTTACACCTATCCTTTAGGTGTGCCATGTTACATATTGAGGCTTTTGAGTTGATTTTCATGTATAATAAAGGAAATTCACATCCTGTATTAACATTTGTATATATGGAATATTTAAAAGATATGAAACTGTAATATATACAATTAGCATACTTTTTAATATTTTGCACTACTAATACTGAAACGCAACCCTTTTATAATACTTAAACATAATATAAAAAATCTGTGCTAAAGTTGACAGGTGATAGTCCAGTTGCTGTGAACTCACAGAAGCTGTGGTCACCTGTGTAAGACACACAGAAGACCCGGTCAATGAAAATCCAAGCAGGAGGCTTGAGGGGCTCCTGAGGCTGGAGCTAAGGGGTATTTGACATCAATGGCTGCTGAGTCAGTCATTTTCTTTTTGGGGGGTGACTAATAGATTTTCCCCATGGCCCAGTAGATGCCCCTGACCCCCTGTGTTTATAATAGTACTAACTGGGCCCTATAGGTTATTAAAAAACAAAAAGAGGAAATAAAGTAGGGAGGAAGTTATGTTGGGGGCCTGGGTGAGTTGGAAGGAGGGAGTAGAGTGGATGGGATAAAGACACATCATGCACTTTTCAGAGGACGTCAATTAAACTTCTAAGAACAATATAGTTTAAGAAAAATTTAAACTTGTCAATATATTGTGAGAATTATTCTTTTTATTTGTTTGTTTGTTTCTGTTTTACGAGACAAGGTTTCTCTGAGTAGCCCTGGCTACCCTAGAACTCACTTTGTAGACCAGGCTGGCCTCAAGCTTGTAGATCTACCTGCCTCTGGCTCCCAAGGGCTGGAATTAAAGGTGTGTACTACTACTGCCTGGCTGTGAAAATTATTCTTAATTATGTGAAAATCATTAGTGATTTTGCTTAAAAAGAAAAAAATGCTTTCTCTTGTAAAATATGTCATAATTATGAATTAAAGATGATCTTATTTTTGTTCTACTAAATATTATTGACCCAAAACAGAATAACTAAATTCAGGTATCTTTTTATGTCACTAAATTTAGATATAAAACACATGGTATTCTAAATATTTTGAACTACATTATAAGCTGTAGTTTCAAAGTACATTGTAGATTAGACAACAGAAGTATGGCTGTTTGCAATATTGCCATTTTATTTTATTTTATTTTATTATGTGTTTGGTATTTTGACTATGTGTGTATCTATGTACCACTTGTTTTCCTGTTGCCCATGTGGGCAAAAAGAGGGCACTGGACCCCCTGGAACTCAAGTTATAGGTGGTTGTAAGCCATCAACTGGGTGCTGAGAATCAAACCTGTGTTCTTAAATGATGAGTCATTTCTCTGGCCCCTGATGTCTCCTTTTATTTATTTATTTATTTATTTATTTATTTATTTATTTATTTATTTTTAATTTTATTTATTCATTTATTTATTTTTGTTTTGTTTTTTGAGACAGAGTTTCTCTGTGTAGCCCTGGCTGTCCTGGAACTCACTCTATAACAGGCTGGCCTTCAACTCAGAGATCTGCCTACTTAATGTCTGCTAAGTCCTGGGATTACAGGCATGCACCACCACACCGGGCTCTGATGTTTACATTTTAAATGTGTAGCAGATGCTAACTTCTTAGAGCATGTCTTTGGAAGGGAATAGCAAACTTAATGTGGAAAACTTTTCTGATGATTTATGACACGACACACATCTGGGTGGGGGTAGGAAGTGGGGGCATGCTAAATATGTGGCTTTATTTATTTATTTATTTATTTACTTAGAGATGGAAAATTTTGAGAAATATTACTGTGTAATGGGACTGACTCATAGAGAAAAGAATTGGGGACCAGGAAGATGAATGGTTCGGCAGATAAAGCTCCTTGCTGTCAATCCTGACAATGTGAGTTCAGGTCCTAGAATCCACATAGTAGAGAGAGAGAGCTAACTCCTGTAGGTTGTTCTCTGACCTCCACATTTGCACTTGGCATGCACCCTCCTCCCAAATACACACACACACACACACACACACACACACACACACACACACACACTTTTAAGTAATGTCAGGATTAAAACTTAGTTATTATTCTTATATTTTGTTCTGTTTTTAATGTTGGTGTATATTTTCTTGGTGTACATCAATGTCTATAAAATAGGTGTTCTAAGGCAAATGAACAAAAATATAAACATTATTCTTTTGTGTTGTGATCTCTTTCTGGTGCTAACTGCTAGGTACAGAGAGAACAGAGGCCTGGCTGAAATTTTTGCACATGTTTATATTCAAGACTCAGTGATTGAAAAAAGGTGGTGGACCTAATTGGAAGAGTCTTGATGCAGATTGGAGATTTAAGAGCAATAATTAAGAAAAATATTATAAGCAAGTCTATGTACATAATTAGGGAACTTCTATACACTTGAAGGCTAGACATACCCAATGGGATCTTGGAGTTCATTTTCTTAATTGCAATTGTTTCACTTAACCATGGTGATGCAAGATTATTGTAAAAGTCAACAAAAAATATGTAAATGAAAAGCCATGATTTTCAACTCCCTCGGTATACCCTGACCTGATTAATTTTATGCTCTATATCTTTATTTTGACATGATCTTTGTGTTTATTCAATTGTGTACAAATGTATATTTTGGCACACATGTACATGTATTAAAAAACTCCAACTGAACATGTAGCTGTAGTGTAATTGTATTCATTTGTGTTCATTTACAGTTTTTACATTTACACAAAGTTTCATGGTACATATGTACTCCCATCTTTCTACTACTAATAGACATACGAGTTATTTTCAGGTTTCTGCTACTACAAAAGTTATGATAGTATATATCTCTTAATATACCTGTATACACTGTTGCTTTAATATTGATGTGACTATAGTCTTCTGATTTTCTAAGACCTATAGTAATCCACACAGCCAAGAAAGTATGAGCATGCCTCTTCTCCTTACCATTGTTATATAGGATTCAGTCTTTTTTAATTTGCTTAGTTTATTAGGAAAAGAACAGTACCTTAGTATTTATTCATTTATTAATTTATTGATCATTAGGTTGATTGTTTTTTTGAGACAGAGTTTCTCTGTGTAGCCCTGGCTGTCCTGAAACTCGAACTGTAGACCAGGCTAGCCTTGAACTCAGAGATCCTCCCACCTCTGCCTCCAGAGTGCTGGGATTAAAGGTGTGCAGCATCATGTGGTTAGTATCTCAGTTTTAAAGAAGAGAAGAATACTCTCATGGAATACTGGCTTCATATTAGAATAGGTTTGGCAGGTCTTTCTCACACACACACACACACACACACACACACACACACACACACACCATGCACACATGCACACCTCTATCTTACCTGCTAAATAAAAATCCCAGAACATCCAATAGTAAGAGTAACTCAGTTTTAGTATATTGGCCACATTCATACATACATTATATGATCTATCCTCAGAAAACCCTGTTATAATCTCCATTCAATGGAGATTTCATAGATCTACAGTCACTGATGTAAAAAATAACCATACAAATTATAAATTACTGGAGTAGCAATTCAACTCTACTCTTTTTCATTCAGCTCTCCCCAATCACAAAGTCTAATGAGTGGGATTCTTAGCTGTGGTCAACACTGCACTTGACACTTGATAAAATCATCTAGGTAGGCAGACAGGTAGTTAGGCAGTCAAGTAGGTAGTCAACATATATGTGCCTAGACAAGCAGATAGCTAGATATGTAGATGATAGGTAGAGAGATGATAGATAACAGATACTAAATGGATGAATGGGTGGATAGATGGATAGGTAATTAGATGATGGATGGATGGATGGATGGATGGATGGATGAATGGACTGATGATAGACAGATAGATGATAGAGAGAGAAATAGACATAGAAGATAGATACAGATACTATTTTTTTTAAGACTCATGAGGTGCCATGGTAGCTCCACTCAAAGGGCATTCTGAAGGAGAATTTCTTTTTTCATAGGAAATTGTCAGCTTTCTATAATGGGAAGTGTATCACCTACACTGTGGAGAGAAGTCTGCCTTCCTCTGACTGCTGCCTTGAATGTTAATCCCATCTAAGAACATCCTTTCAACAGCAATAGCTGTACTGATACAAAGCTAGACTGACACATGAAACTCACAATTATGCTATGTACATTCTTGTGGACTTTGTTTTATTTTATTCCATTCTTACTTATTGGTAATAAGAGAGCAAATGGAAAAACAGGGAGGAGACTTACTGGGGGGGGGGATGAGGGAGGTCACTACAGACAGAAAGAGACATGGGGCAAATAATGCCAAGGTTGTTTGATAATGACTCAAGGAATCATATTATTTTATACTTACCTAAAATTATAATATATATGTACACACACACACACACACACACACACACACACACACACACATCTTAAAGGAAGCTAATCCACTTGGGTTGATGATGGTTCCCCTTCCCCAGAAGAACCACAGACTATTCAAAACCTCAGTAACCAACACCAAGAAACCTCCTTTTGGATGATTGCTCAGGGTAGTCCACGTGCCTTCCAAAACAATATAGAATATTGATGTAACCCCTGGCTGCTTCTTGGGGCTTGAGAGTTGAACCCTATTGTTGAGGACACTACACACCCAGAACATAAGACTCATAATTTGAGCTGGATGTGACCTTAAAGTATCTTTTGTGCAATCTAGCCTTCATGGTAGCAGAAAATATTATGCAAGCTGGCAAGTGAGGGAAAAAAGTAGACAATCCTACCCAACTGCAATGTCTATGAACAATGACAAAGACCAGCATGACAAGGTATCTGTAAAAGTGCAGTAAGTGACAATCACATGTTGGTAATGACCAACAGTTGTTGAATTGGACTTGATACCAGAAATCTAGCCAACGTTTTTGGGTTAGTGAGGTCATGGACATGAGAAAGTATCTGTTGCTACCACTTCGTTAGACCAGCATAATTCCTTACTACATTCTAAATCTTATCCTTATACCCATAGACTAGATTTCCATTCTTGTTGAATCATGATTGGATTTATTTTTCCATTTGTTCTTGTAGAAAAAAAAAATCTGTGAACTATTCTTTTGTTTTTCCCTTTACAATTGCTCTGAAGAGATATTGCTGTAGAATGTCGTTCTCTATGCTGTGCATATGTGTTGCTCTAATTGGTTGATAAATAAAATGCTGATTGGCCAGTAGGTAGGCAGGAAGTATAGGTGGGGTGAGGAAAAGACGAGAATTCTGGGAAGAGGAAGAGCTGAATCAGGAGTCACCAGCCAGACACAGAGGAAGCAAGATTGAAGGCAGAACTGAGAAAAGGTACCAAGCCACATGGCTAAACATATGTAAGAATTATGGGTTAATTTAAATGTAAGAGCTAGTCAGTAATAAGCCTGAGCTAATGGCCAAGCAGTATGTTTATTTGGGTCTGAGCGGCTGTAGGACTGGGTGGGAGAGATTCGTCCCAACTGCAGGACCTGGGCAGGACCAAGAAAACTTCTAATTATAAGATAATGATTCCTACATTTGATGTGCAAGAGCAACTTCAGATTATTAGCATAGGACATACTTGGAAGTATGTCAGTTACTGGGGCATGAGGCATACACCTGTTCAACTTACATAGCAACAGCAAATTGTTATCAAATTAATGAGGCCATGTCCACTCTCACCATCTGTGAGTGGCATGCTTGCTCTTTTGTGCTCCATTTTAATCTTTTCAGACTTTTTATGTCTGCACATTTTAGGATATTGTATTTTTTTCACTAAATCTATAAAATATGGTGTGATCATTTTAAAATCACTAAATTATAAGGGTTCTTCCAGTTCTAAATTGTCCTATCTTTACCACTTTTTTCAAACTATTCAGAGAGGTACTAGAAGGCAAATCAAACTTGCATCAGTGTTTTGTGCCCCAACAGGTGTTCCAGGTTTAATTTAACCAGGCCCAAGTTATTCACTGGGGGAAAGAGCCAGAGCTTGTCAGGCAACTGAGGGGTCATTCTCTAAGACAGGAGCCTCTCCAATATGGTTGTTTTTGCACAAGGGCAGCTGTGTGGGTATAGAATTACAATTTGCTTAAGGCAAGGCTGATTGCAGCTGAATTTTTCATGTTAAAGTAAATAGATATTATAAAATCCCTTGAAATATTATATTGCAGTTGGGCTTGTTATTATTTAACCTTTTTTTATGAGAGGGCCATAAATTTAAAAGAACTAAGGGCAGTTGGGTGGAGCTGGAAAATCTGTGAGCTTCGCTTAATTATGAGTTTTAAGAAGGCTTTTACACTATTGGTAGGAATGTAAATTAGTCCAGTCCCTCTGGGAATTAGTACAGAAGTTCCTTCAAAGATACGAAAATAGAGCTACACACATGAGCAAGAAACACTACTTCTGAGTGTTCAGCAAAGGATTATAAGAGTCCAGCAGAGACACCTGTAATTCCATGTATATCATAGCACCGTCCACAACAGCCATGCCATGGGCCCAGCCTACGTACCACTAGCAGACCAATGGCTAAAGCAAATGTGATACAAGTTACATCATGGGGTTTCATTCACTCATTAAAAAAATGAAGAAATTTTGTCTAGAAATTGGATGGTATTTTTTTCTAGAAAAGTGGACGGTATTGGAGATTATCATGTTAAACAGGATAAACTGTACTCAGAAGAAGGAAAACCCAGGTTTTCTCACATACTGAGAATGAATATGTTTAAAAGCATGAAATCAGAAGCAGGATTGTTTGGGCAGAGGATGGGAGTCAGCAGAAGAGGGTAGGAGTGACAAGGTATAGCATTAGAAGAGCAATTGCCATTAAAGGACGTTATAGACAACAGAAGTCTGTGAAACACCATAATGAAGGCCTATTTTCATAAATATGCTAATGATATTTATTTATTTTTAATATTTTTTAAAATTTATTTTTATTTTATGTGCATTGGTGTTTTGCCTGTGTGCATGTCTGTGTTAGGGTGTCAGATCCCCAGAAGTGGAGTTACAGACAATTGTGAGCTGCCATGTGGGTGCTGGGAATTGAACCCAGGTCCTTAGGAAGAGCAACCAGTGCTCTTAGCTGCTGAGCCATCTCTCTAGCCTCAACTAATGATATTTATATACACATACACAGAAAAAAAAATGAAAAGATATGAAAGCAAAGGGATCTGCTTGGAACAAGAGAGAGAGATGGCAGGAAGGGGAGGGAGTAAGAGAGTGAAGTTGGTGACTATGATCAAAATACATGATATGCACATCATGAAGAGTTCACAGTGAAACATTATTTTGTGCAATTAGTATGCACTAATAAAATCTCAAAAGAAGCCTTTTCTGAATTTCTCAAAAGTAATTTTTAATATCACTATTTAAAAGAGTGGTGAATTTAATAGCATTTTAATAAAGTGAAAAGTAATACTATTCAAAACCACAAAAAGTGCTACTTTAAGAGCATTGTCCTATTTAAAAATGCACATTAATGATGGACTTTAATGGGTTTCGTTCAGGTATTTCTATGTATGCATGTGGTGTGCATTTATCAGTTGCTGTAACCTTTCTTGCACCTCCCCCCTTCACATCTGCACCACTCATTCCCTAGCAATCACCATGTTCCTTTCCTGCTGGCTTCTGGGTCCCACAGGTGAGAATGAACATGGGGACACAAGACTTTTTGTTTCTAGTTGATTTGGCTTAAGATAACATCCTCCAGGTTTTCTCTATTTTGTTTCAAATAGTAGCATTTCTTCTGCTATAACTCACTAATACTCCACTGGGTACTTGCACCACATTTTCTTTATCTACTTGTCTGTGGATAGGTAATCCTAGGCTGACTTTGTATCTTAGCTATCATGAATAACGCTATAGTTAACACAGACATGCAAGTACCTCATTCATATGTCTATTTCATTTTATTGGACTATATATAAAATATAGTTTTTCACTTTAAAAAGATCAGAATCCCATTTCCATCTCTTGTTAGTTCACAATGGACTACGGATCCAGTGGTTTTTATGTGACTAGTAACCATGCATGGTCATCAAGAACTAGTTGTGGAAGAAACCCACTACTCTCTTGAAACGAGTCTCATGAAAATGGAAGTGGGTGGTGCACTTTTTTCTAAATGGAGAAGTAATGAATATTTTAGGCTTTGTGACTCAATCTATTGCAGTAACTATGTGCTATGTCTCAGCTTGAGAACAAAGGCAGTCCCTGCCTAAACAAACAGATGTGGCTGCATGTCAATACACTAACAAAACCGGATGAGAGATTGCCCTGAGATCGCAGGTTGTTATTTGCCAACCCAGTTAACTTCAAAAAGTCTAGGACAGCAAGTACAAAACATAGCTCTGGTATTTCTCTAATTGGAAAACATCTCTGTGTTGCTTCTAAAAAAATGATCATTTAGTCCCAGGAGAACTACACCTGGCTTTATGTCTGTCATTGGTACAGCAAGTAAAAAGGTGAATGCATTCTTTCTAAGGCCATGGTGCATTTCCCAGGCCTGCTGATAGGGAAGTTTTAATGGAGTCTGTTTATTTATTGATTGCAGCAGTGCTTCCAGCAGGTGGGAGAGATGTCTGCTCAGCTAGACAAGGCTAGTTCCAGCAGCAGATTTGGCAGATGTTTAAAGCTTTTAAACCCAGGGCCCATGGGGAGTGGGTGAGCCTTTTCCTTTGCACCTGTGGCCTGCTGGCAGTCTCATTCCTCCCACTGTCTGTCATGTGCCAGCTCCAGGAGGCAGAGTGCGTGTGTTGTGACATACCACTAGTTCTTCCTCCCCCAGCCTCTTGTGCAATCAGCTGTGTGTAGTGTGGAATAGAGTGTGTGACCGGAACCGGAGCGTCCTACTTACAGTTAATAACTATGAAGACTGATGCTGGGCTTGCATGAGCATCTCACATCAGCCAGTGGCTCTGTCCAACAGGACCGTGAGCAGTGAGCCTGAGACATGGTCTGGGGGGACACCAACCTTCACTCTTGTTTCTCACGAGCCTATTGTCTTCTTATTATCCTGTATTAGCTCTGTCATGTGGGTCGTCCTCCTGTATCTTCCTGTGGCTTCCTCAGTCATTTCTGATGGGATTCTTGGATCCCTTTCCTCACTCTAACCTGTACTCCACACCACAGACCATTTGAAACTGTAATTCTCTTCATGCTATGCATAACTGAAATTCCTGTTCCTCTCATTGCTCCTAGAAGGAAGTCAAAAATCACTTTCCTGACATTCTTTTCTAATTATGGTCAGGCCCCAGCTCAGCTCTGAAGGTTCGGTGGAGCCTACCACACCTAGGCTCCATGTCCCCATTGTGTGTGTGTTGTTCAACCTCTTGAACTATTCTACCTGCTGCCTCCTCCCAGGGACCCTTAAAACATGCTTATTATTCTTCTGGGAACTCTCTTCTCAGCCATCCTAGGTGGGCACCTTCAGCAGCTGCCTCGATTCTTAACTTGGTGATTTCCCTCAGTGGAAGTGTCCAAGCAGGGACTGAACCATTTACAAAGGTAATGGGAGGGTGCATCCATTTTGTGAGATAACTGGTTTTGTTTGTTTGTTTGTTTAACTTTTTTCTTACAATATATTCTGATCACAGATTTCTCCTCTCCAGTTCCTTCCAGTTTCTCCCACCCACCCAAATCCGCATCCTTTCTTTCTCTCTCTCATTAGAACACAAACAGGTAGCAACAACAACAAACAAACAAACCAGAATGGAACAAAACAAACAAACAAATAAAAGCCCCAGAAAAAAAAACACAAGAAACACATACAGATACAGAGATGCACACACTCCCGCACACAGAAATCCCCTACAAACACAAAATCAGAAACCATAATACATAGGCAAAATACCTGTAAAGTTAAAAACAAAACAAAACAAAACAAAACAAAAAGCCTAGGATAAACATTATGAAACAAACAAACAAAAAAACCTCCAAGAATACCATGGAGTTAATTTTGTGTTGGTCATTTACTTCTGAGTATGGGGCTTTGCCCCTCAGTGTAGTAGTTTAAATATCCACTAAGATGCTGCTGAAGAAAACTAATTTTGCTTTGGGAGCAGCTGTCAACTGGAGATACCTTCTGGGTGAGGGGTGGGAGCTTATGTCCACTTTCCCACTCAGTGCTGGGACCCTATCTGGCTAGACCTATGTAGGCTCTTGGTATGCTGCCACAGTGTCTGTGATTTTGTATGTTTGTCAACCCTGTTGTGTCTAGAAGGCCTTGTTTCCTTGGTGTCTTCCATCCTGTCTGGCTCTTACAATCTTTCCTCTTCTTCTGCAAAGTTCTCAGAGCCCTGCAGGGAGGGATTTGAAGGAGACATCTCATTTAGGACTGAGTATTCTAAGGTTGCTCACTCTCTGTGCATTGTCCAGTTGTGGGTAGCTGTGTTTGTTCCCATCTGCTGCAGGAGGAAGCTTCTCTGATGATGGTTGAGCAAGGGACTGATATGTGAGTATAGTAGAATGTTGTTAGGAGTCATACTTTAGAAGAACAGTGGTATTTCTTTTTTTCCTATGTCCCCGGCCTATCTAGTATCAGGCTATTGGCCACCCAAGCAGTATCAGGCATGGCTTCCATCTCATGGAGTAGGCCTTAAATCCAACCAAATAGTGGTTGGTTACTCCCACAACCTTTGTGCCACCATTGTACTAGTACATCATGCAGGCAGGCAACCATTGTAGATTGGTTTGTAGCCTGGTTGGTGTTTACCTTTCTCCTCCAGTAGCATCCAGAATACCTTCCAATACCACTAGTCAGTAGGGGTGAAGGCTCTAGGTAGGCATCAGCTCATCCTCTCCATGTTCAACGAGTTATGTAGGTGTTCTCTGCAGCAGTGGGACCTTACCATAAGTTTGTGGAAAGCAACCAATAACCTCAGCAACGGCCTGGGTTGTTTGGGGGTTTCCATGAGGCCCCTCTATCTAACAGTTCAATTAGATGTATGTAATCCATTCCTTGCACTAGAGGTTTCATTTGGCAGTGAGATTATTCGCTGATTCCATTTAGATTTCTTTCATATATGTATATGCTTTAAGAAACTTCTACTATAGTAGGTTTCCATATGACCCCTCAAATGGCCCTTTGTTTTAGCTGTTCCCCCGTATTCCCTCCCTTATGTCCTCTTCCCTCCCTCTGAGATCAGTGCTTCTTAAATTCCCTTAACAACCTGAGTTTTTTTCTCTTACTCCCC
>CABHPP010138532.1:0-36535 GCA_902168425.1 Peromyscus attwateri | reverse complement strand
TTTTTTTTTTTAGTTGAAAATAAATTCTTCTCTCAGATAACACTTCCTATTCACAGTTTCCCCTCCCTCCTCTCCTCCCAGCTCATCCCCTCCTCTTCTCTCCCCTAGATCCAACCCCTCTCCATTTCCTCTTCAGAAAAGAGCAGGCCTCCAAGAGATAACAACCAAACAGAACAAAACAAGATACAGTAAGACAAGGCAAAAGCCCTCACACTGAGTCTGGACAAGGCAACCCAACAGGAGGAACAGGGTTCCAAGAGCAGAGAAAAGAGTCAGAGACACACCTGCTCCCACAGTTAGGAGTTCCACCAAGACGCCAGGCTAACAGCTACAACACATACACAGAGGACCTGGTGCAGACCCCTGCAGGCTCTGTTCTCGCTGCTTCAGGCTCTGTGAACCCTGCTTAGTTGATTTGGTGGGTCATGTTCTTCTGGTGTCCCCTCTGACCTCTGACTCCTACAGTCTTTTTTCCTCTGTGGGATTCCCTGAGCTCCTAGCTTCGAGTTCCTAGTATAAAGACCCAATAGAGACCTCCAATTTAGACTCTCCGAATAATGTCTGGCTGCGGTGGGTCTCTGTATCTGCTTCCATCTGCTGCCAGAGGAAGCCTCTCCAATGACAACTGGACAAGGCACCAAATTATGAGTATAGATCATTAGGAACCATTTCATTGCTGTTTGTTTGTTTGTTTGTTGTCTTTAAGACCAGACCTGTTTGGTTCTACCCTAGGTCTCGGGACTATCCAGTCTCTGGTACCTGGCCACCCAAGCAGTCCTATGTATGGGCTCCCTCTTGTGGAGTAGACCTCAAGTTAAATAGGCATTAATTGGCCATTCCCACATGTTCTGTTCCACCATTGCCCCAGAACATCTTGCAGCAGGGCAGATGGTATGTCAACATTTTGTGGCTGGGCTAGTGTCCATGTTTCTCTTTTGGCAGCCTACAGAGCACCAAAGAGACTAGAACACAGGGGTAAAGGCTCCATGCAGGCACCAGCTAGACTTTTCTACATTCAGTGAGTTGTGTAGATGTCATCCTTGGCATTGGGGCCCTGCTGTTAGTTTGTGGAGAACAACCTTCTGTCCTAGCATCAGCCTGGGTTGTTTAAGGATCTCCATGGGACCCCCCTCAGTCAACAACTCAAACAAATACAACCCAGACCCACCACTGGAAGCCTTCCCTAGCTACAAGAGATGGCCAGTTCAGACTTCATTTCCTCCATTATTAGAAGTTCTCAGTAGGGTCACCCTCACACATTTCAGGAAGTTTCCACTGCACTAGGTTTCCACCCTGCTCCCCAGATGCCTCCCAATTCCATCCATCTCTCCCTACACTCTCTCCCTTTATCCCATCTCCCCACTACCCACTCCTGTTGCCACCTGCCCACAGTCTACCCACAAAATCTGTAATAGTCAGAAACTGGAAACAACCTAGAAGTCTCTCAACAGAAGATTGTATAAAGAAAATGTGTACAATTACATAGTGGAGTATCACTCTGCAGGCAAATGGATGGAAAAAATCATCCTGAGAGAGGTGACATAGACCTAGAAGACAAATATGCTATATACTCACTGATAGGTGGATATTAGCCCTTAGGTAAATGATAACCAAGCTACAAACCATAGACCTGGAGAGGTTAGGTAGAGAGGAAAGCCCTACTGGGATGCATGGATCTGCCAGGCGGGGGTGGGGAGCAACTTTTTTTGCTTGTGAAATTTGTTGTATTTTCTCCAGGTTAACTACTATTTTGCAAATGCGTGATAACTCATTTTTCCAGTTAGATTTCTGAAACAAATAATATGAGGGATAGTGACCATAAGAAGAAACTTATAACATATATGCTAGGAAAGTACTATACAATTTACAAAGTTATTCCTAAAGGTGAATCACAATAATAGGGTCAAACTGCTAGAGTCAAACCCACAGGTTACCTCTACCTCATCACCAAGCATTTCTTACAACTGCCTTGGGACGTGTAGTCACTTAAAAAAAAAACTCAAGACAAACCATCCAGAATGACTGTCTATCTGCTCAAGGACATACTTTGATTTTAATATACTACTCCTGAAACAACCATTCTGGATTTCATTTTATTAAAATGTATTTGATCTATAATGGAAAAATAGACACTACTTTCTATGTTAAGACTAACATACTCGGAACATTTTCCTAAGTTTTTTGTGGAGCTATAAATGTAGTTCAATGGTAGAACACATGATGAACATCCACTCAGTCTCCACCACTGCAAAAAGGAGACAAATCAAATGTGGTCTGTTAAGAAATATTAATGTGGTTTAGGTGCTCCTGAAAATACAGTCTTAAGAGCATTTTAGAATCGCATTTGCTCATGCTCCCAAGATTTTCACATCCCATACATTGTAGGAACCTAGACTTGGCTACAGGCTTGGCACAAATGGGAACAGGAGTGTTGACACAAAGCCAGAGGGATAAGTAACAATTGATCAGTGATGACAAGAAGCTCGGTAGCCGGGTTAGATATAATTAATTTTTCCTTTTTATTAAGGTTTTCTGCTCTCCATACTCTTCACAGTTCCTCTCGACCTCTCCTCCCATCCAGATCCACTCTATTTCTGTCTCTCATTAGAAAAGAACAGGCTAAGAGATAACAACCAAGCACAACAAAATGAAATATAATAAGATAAAATAAAAACCACAACATCAAAGTTGGACAGGACAAACCAACAGGAGGAAAAGAGTCTCAAGAGCAGGCACAAGAATCAGAGACACACTTGTTCACACACTCAGGAGCTCCATAAAATTACTAAGCTGAAAACTATAATATGTACACAGAGCACCTGGTGCAGACTCATGCAGGCCCTGTGCTTGCTACTGCAGTCTCTGTGAGCTCATATGTGCCTTGCTCAGTTGATTTAAAGGGCTCTGATCTCCTAGTGTCCTCCATCCCTTCTGGCTCTTTACACTTTTTCCAGCTCCACTTTTGTGGGGTCCCTGAGCTCTGAGGAGAGGGATTTGATGAAGACATCCCATTTAGGGATGTGTGTTCCAGTGTCTCCCTCCCCCCCTCTCTCTCTGCCTAATGTCTGACTGTTACCCACTAAATTTTAGAAAAAGGAAGTCATTGGTAAATCTGGCATAAAAGAATCCATAGAGTGCAGGAGATGTAAGCAAAATCAAAGTGGGTTGATACACAAGCAATAGGATTTTCATGGAGGGTTTGTTGGTAATCCTGGCAAAACAAAGCATTTCTGGCACACCCTTACCCTAAAGGGTATAATGGTGATGGTGATCATGATATTTAGCATTTCTTGAGCATCTCTGGTATATCCGACACAGTGGCAAGCAACTTACACATATTATCTTTTTTGCCACTCTGTATATAAGCCAGACACTGATAGGTTAACTCTGGCTCGTCTCTGCCCCTGGTCAGTTCCTGCCTGCCTTCCTCTATGCTAATATCTCTAGCAAATGTTTGTTCCATTCTTCTTAGGTTCTAGGACTCTTGATACAAGCAAGGAAGAAGGCACTGACTAAAAAACTACTTAGTATGTATAGTAGACATGAACAATAAGAGTGATCTTTATTCTCCTTAGTTCCCTGAACGAAAAATTTGTTTACTTTTGGTCTCTCTAGCCTATCACATTCTCAATATTACACCAGCTCTGTTTGGCAGAGGGAATCTCCCAGAATACATCTCTTCTTTGCTCTTCCCCCTCAGATGCCAGGATCTTGCATAATACCATTTACTCCCACATGTTTAATTTGCTATGCAGGCTGCACCATTGACACATATTTTCATGTCTCCAAAACAGCTACTTTGCCTCCCAGTCTCCTATTAGAAAGCGGTGAACAAAGCCTTTTGCAACTCCTGCCCCCTGGTTTATCTCTCACTTCCACTTCCTTTTATCTGTGAATCCTCGAGTCCTCTCACTTTCTTGGCTGGAGATTTTACCTATATTTGTCTTTCCTGTCATGAACAGCACTCAGCAGACACTGGAATGTTGAAAAAGCCTCCTTGTTTCCTCAGCTACTTTCAGGATGCGGTTTTCTTATCCACAATCCACCAAGGGTCCCAACTCTGTGTGTTGTGGGTGCTCACCCTTGTATGTTAGTTTGAAGGCCAGAGGTCAGTGTTGACTGTCTCCCTCTATTACCTTCTATATTTTTTGACAAAGAGTCTCTCATTGATCCTGGATTGATTCAGCCAGGCTGGTTGACCAGTAAGTTCCTGGGATCCACCTATCTTAACCCTTGGTGCCGGAATTCTAGGAATGCACCACCACACCCAACTTTCATGTGGGTGTTTGAGATCAGATCTCAGGTCCTCATGTTTGCAGAAGACTTCACTGAGATATGCTCCCAGCCCCTCAGCTTATCTCCTTAGAAATAACCCCTCTCTCAAGGCGAACCACAGGCACCAAGTCTGCTGGGCAGATTACAGCAAGAGCCATCCTTTTATACAGCTGCCCTTTCACCCCAGCCACAGCCCTCTGAGTACCCTGCTGTTTAGAGACTGCATCTTTGGATCTAGACCTACACATTTCTCAGCTTCACCAATATAGAAAATTGCAGCCCAGGACTGTTTTGTGGGCTGATCGAATACCACATGTTCATGTTTCTTTGAAATTCTGCCACAGACACATCAAAGACTGCATTCTCAGGGCCCATGCTGGTTTGTCAGGGCAGGAGGTCTTCTCCCTTGTCTCTGCCTGCTGTGGCCTTGAACATGCCTTTAGGTAGCAGTTTTACAGTTTTAAGCCTGCTCAGGAAAATATTAGATATTCATTTAATATGAAATCAGTAAAAGTTTTTAAATTGTAGTTTAAGGGAAGTTTTTGAAAACCATGCCTATTAATTTTTCTCTATTAAATCAAATGCTGGTCAGAGACTGATTCTGCACACTGATAAAAGGAGACAAATGATAATAGACTTATCGACGTCCATGTAGCCATGGCACCATCTCTTTACTCTTCAAATTCCTCGAGGATTTTAATTTTTCTCATCATTACTTCTCTGATGTCATAAAGTCCCAAGGTTGCCTAGATCCAGGGAATATAGGTTGCTTTCAAATGGTATTATATTTTCCATTAAAAAAAATTCATACTTTCCAAAACAATCATTCTCCTGCCCCCTAGGGTTTTATATGCATGCAGTGTGTGTGTGTGTGTGTGTGTGTGTGTGTGTGTGTGTGTGTGTGACACAGACAGAGAGACAGAACAGGAGCACATGCTGAAGTGTGAGTATGAAAGTCCGAGGACACTCAGGAGTGAGTTCCTCCTTCCACCGTGTTCAGACAGTCTGTCCCATTGTTGTTCTGTCTGACAGCATGCTCCAGGCTTGCTGTCCCTCAAGCGTCTCTCCAGTCCTACCACACCACCTCTCTCATGGTAGGGCTCTGGGATTATAGACACAAGCCACAGTGTCTGGCTTTTTCAATGTGGGTTCTGCGAATTGGATTCAGGTCTTCTGGCTTGTGCTGTAAATATTTTTACCAACTGAGGAAGTTCCCCAGTCCTGCCCATAGCTTAATGTTTAGCGATAATTCTTGTCAGAAAAACATGGTTGTCTTCCTTCATCAATAAAAAGTGAGTTAAGACACAAGAGAAACTTTTGAGTCAAGTTAAAGGAAGACTTAATCCTTGTAAGTCTTGAAGAAAACACACACACACACACACACACACACACACACACACACACACGGATCCTTTCAATTCTTCAAAATCTGAATTTTAGACAAAAGTGTACCATGAACACTCCACCCATATGGAATCACACATTTGATTTCAATCATCTGTATTCATACAAATAAATCTCCCAAGCAAAGTAATTCAATTATTCTGTGAAAATTAGACAGGGAGGATTTTGTGTGTGTGTATGTGTGTGTGTGTGTGTGTGTGTGTGTGTGTGTGTGTTTGAAAAGGTCAGTGGACTCTATTGCCTCTGGGATGTGGTACTCTGGAGCTGTTGGTGGGACAAATGGGCTTCCTCTTCTCCACCACAGGCTTTTGGATTCATGGGAACTGCCTTGACTCTACGGATGAATGTCAAGCACAGATCAGAGCAGTACTTGTTCTTGCGGATCACGTGCTGACACTGCTGAGTGTAGCCCAGGCATGCTTGTTGATGGTGGTCCTCATGGTAAAAAACGACTGATTTTCACTGACCAGATCTTTCAGGACCACTCCAACCCCTTTGCTGTGGGTGGCCGGCTCCACTCCCACAGTCTTGTGTTGAAGCAGCCAACTGTAGGGGAAGGAGTTGCAGGCCTTCAGGTTATGGGGCTCGATGCTGTACATCTGCTTGCTCCTCATGGTCAGGAAACTGGAGTAGTTCCACACTGCCAACCATTGCAGATGCGCGGACATGGCAGTGGCTTCTGTCACTATGGTGCCCAGAGCCCAATTCCTCTTTATCTTTAATTCTGAATCCATAAGCTGACAAGGAAATAAATCCTCACTTAGAGTAACTTAATTTAGAAAATCATTCAAAGTTAGAAGTATTTTAATGGGGCTGGACGGAAGGCTCAGTCACGAAGAGCACCTAGTGCTCCTGCAGACATTCCTGGTTTGGTTTCAGCACTGATGTCCTGCAGCTCACAATGATCTGCAGATCTAGTGAGTCTCAAACCTTCTGCCCTCCGTGAGCTCCTGCACGCGCACACAGTGCACATAAGCCCATGTACACGCACGTGTACACACACATACACAACTTTTAAAAAATCTCTTTGAAAAATATTTTTATTGACTTAGAACAAGTCTACCTCCCAGCAGAGATTAGATACTCAAATTGTATAGAAAGCAGAAATGATAAACAGTTTGAGTGGACTCACGAAATGACACGTATGAAGAAAGACGTGTGTAGAGGTGGTAAAAGACGATGAGAGACGGGCGGGAAAGGGACAGCAAGGCGAGAAAAACTAAGAACCAGAAATCGGAGAGTAGTGGCTGTGCCGGTGTTGGTGATTTAAATGACATTTTGTCTCAGCTCTATCAACAGGACAAGGATCACTTCGTCAGAATTTCCAGATAACAGAGTTTGAAATGAGACTGTAGATCAGTACCTTGGTTTTATCTCAGTGAAATCAGCGTACAGCTAGAAGCAGAATTCTTTGCTAATGGCTGAAACAAGGAAGAAAAATTTTAAAAGCATTTGTTTTTTAATATGTGTGTGTGTGTGTATGTGTGTGTGTGTGTGTGTGTGTGTGTGTGAGAGAGAGAGAGAGAGAGAGAGAGAGAGAGAGAGAGAGAGAGAGAGAAACTAAGGAAGTCAGAGGCATCAGATACCTTGGAGCTATAGATACAAGTACTGTGAGTCACTTAATGTGGGTGCTGGGAATTTAACTCAGTCCTCTGGAGAGAAATATGTGCTCTTAACCACTAAGCTATCTCCAGCCCAGGATTTGAATCTTAAAGGGCAATTTCAAAATGAGTATGTTACTCACATGAATGGCCTTGCTCTGTTGATTTACATACAGACGTTTTCCTGAAAAACACTAGCAAATCTTACTGCTACCAAACCAAACCTCAGATGGCTAGATTTTTTTCTAAAAATCTTTGCTATATTCTATTTAAAAACTAAGCATAATTATGTGATGTCAAAGTAGCTGGTAGAGTGAAAGCCAGGTGTGGGCAGGGATTAAATATCAAATGGTTGTTTTATGTTGTCTCTTTGGGAACTCTGGTAAAGTCAGAAGCCCTGGAGAGCAGTCCAGGAAATATCTAAGAGGGAAAAGCAATTCAGAGATTGTGAAATCTGTCCACAGTCATTATTTCTGTATCCACCTCAATGGCTGAGGCTTTTCTAACATTCACTTGGTTTAGATGTACGTTTATCTTGTCAGTACACAGAAATGTAAAACATTCACCTTTTCAAAATCTAAAGGTCACACTAAATGGCTTGAGGAATTTAAGAGCACTGGAATGTCTCGAGATCTTTGCCTATTCGTTGAAATATTAGCTTTAAAATTACATACAGCAAGATAGAAACACTCGAGAAAGAGAAAACATGAGAGAGAAAATAAAGTGTTCAATTAAGTTTTATGGTACTCAGTGAGTACTTAATTAAGTAATCTTTATCTTTACTGTTCACCATGCACCCTTAACAGGGAAATGGAGAAGTGTTGAATCTGTGGAATTTGTCCCATGTCTGTGTATTTTCCAAAATATGTAAGGATAAAGTAGTTATTAATACCCTTGTTCTTAAAGGGTGTAAAATATCTGGCCTCTGTATTTATCATTTTTTTAACTTTACTTTTTATAGGGCTCAGTTTTAGGGCCCTGCTAGATGTTACTAAAGAGTGAAACGAGCCATAATCTTGTGAATACAACTCATTGCCTCTTTGCTCATCAGGGCTTCTGCAAAGCACATCTAGGTAGCAAGGAAGAGTCAGGGTTCTTCTGTCTTGAGTGGTTTGCCCTGCTATGAGCTATTGACATACTTAATGAAATGTTCTGTATTTATCAAGTTCAAAAATGTCTTGCCACATTGAACGTGATTTAGTTATCCACCAGGCATACACTCTTAAAACAGCAGATGGATACAATGGAAAAATCAATTTCTGTTTACTGCAATATAGAAAGACATTAATTATTATTTCTCTGATTAAAAAGTTCAAAAGTACTTTGTATGCTGTTTTATCAGACTAGGTACCTCCTCTTGTCAGCAGCTTCTGACTTGGAGATAAATTTACTGCGCTTATACTTGGATTTTTAGACTTTTCACCTTCTGAATACAAACCAGAAAGAAAGAACAAGCCATTGACTAGCAGTTCTTTTCCCACTCCTCAAAACCAACAAAAAGAATAAGCAAACGGAAAAACTACAGTGACAAACAACAGATTGTTCCTTGGGGTCTGGAAATACAGCTATGTGTGTTCTGAATAGAAGACAATCTCTTTACCATTTTCTTGTTACTTGTGAAACTATAAGATAGATATGAGAAAGGGATACATGTACACATATCCACAAACATATTTATATAAACACACAAACCAGAATAGGAATGGCATTTGCAGCACTACACTCCACTTATTAGGCAAGAGCAGCTGTTGATAATTTTGTTTTTCTCCCTCAAGTCTTCTGTATTAAAAAGTACCATACAATGCTCAATTTGGTAACACATATGCTAAAACCAAAATGATACAGAGATTAGCATGGCTGATGGCATGCAAATTCATGAAGCATTCCATATTTTGCACCAACTCTGACAAAGGCTCCCTGGCAAAAAACAACTGTGACTTGGGAAAGTCTCCCCGAGGCCCTCACATTTTGTAGTAGGTGGTAGAGAGCCAAAACCTCTTCCTCAGAGCCTCCTGGCATCTCCAGAGCATCAAAGTCATGCCATTAATAAGTTTTCTGAGTAACTCCTGTATTTGGATGTGAATGCTTGTTGTTATTATTTAAAATAAATATTAGTACATTAGAATTCCAACAAAAATATAATGTCTGACTCAGTTTATTTTAAAAAAAAAACCATAGCAGACTAGAAATTCAACACAGATGAATGTGCAAATAAGTGCCTTAATTGCATTTGGATATACTATGTAAAGCTTTAGGGGCTAATTGATATGTGAGAAAGAATATTTAGTTCTCAAATTGGCATGTGCTAAGCACTATGTATGCTTTAGAAATAGAAGCGGATTTGAATCCTCACTTAAAATGATTGTGACCTGGGCAATTTACCTTCACCTGTGGCAATAGAAGTAATCATTCTTCTCTTGAACAGTTGCCTAAGGATTAAGTGAGATGGGAACCACTTAGCTTACACCTGATGATTTACTGTAGGGTTTCCCCAAGTATCTGCCTTCCTGCCCCTGTCATTGCTACAGTCCTTGTGAAGAGATGGGGAGAAGGAGCAGCAGAGAGTTGGTGGGGAAGGATGAAAAGGAGAGAGGAGTGAGGAAGAGGAGAAAGAAGGGAGACAGAAATGCTGATGGATTGGAAATGCAGTTCATGGAGGAGTGCTGGCCTGGCAGGCACGGAAGGATCTGGATTTGATTTCATCACTGATGACAAGACCCTTATGCTTTAAGAGCAGATCATATGTCTACATCTCTGTTACAAATTTTAGATCCATCACATAACATAATTCTCATGATAACCCTAAGTAGGAGTTATTCCAAATTTGAAGATAATGAAACAGACCTAAAGAGATTAACTATCTTACTCAAGAGTCAATCAGTTACTCATTATAGAATCCGATTCTTTAATCTCCAGTTATATCTAGGAGTATCTGATACCAATTTTAGAATCTAGAAATTTCCACAAGGCTTACAAAAAAATATCCTGTTTGGCTGTGGATAAAAGAATAAAGTAAAGTAGGAAACGCATCGTGGGATAGGGAGGAAGCTTGGGTTAAATGCTTTCAATGCCTGACCACATTCTGTTAATGCCTTAAGCAGGGCAGGTGGGAAGCAGACTGATGCCCTTCCAGGGATTCTTAGACAGGGGAATCTTAGAAGGCTTGGCATCCATTGTGGTTCATAGGGCACTGAGCTTCTCGGGAGAGTATAATGCAAGAACTTTAGATATATGCTCACTCAGAAAACTTTTGCAATGATTTGCAGATTATTGGTAAATGTGTATATCTTATACACAAATGGTAGTAGTTATTCGTTATCCCCTATTGGAAAATATAAACCACTTCTGTCATAATATTTCAAATGGTCATTCAGAAAGCAATATGAATATCAGGGTACTTCTGAGAATTGAATTGAATTGTAAATTTATATATGAAACATTATAGTATACACACTAATGGGGTAACATGTGATGCATTGATACATAGGAATATTGTGTAAGATTTAAATTAAGTTAAATATACCTGTCTTCCTCAAACATCTGTCATTTCTTTGTGTTGAAACTTTCTTTCCTTACAGTTTTTTGAAATGTGCAATACATTATCTGTAGTCACCAACTCTACAATTGCACCCCAGAACTTCTTGCTCCTATCTAACTGTAACACAGTAGCCACAGTTCAACCTTCTTCATCCCCCTTCTCCCTGCTCTTCCCAGCCTGTGACACCACCACTCTACTCAGTTTCTCCAGATCAACCTTTTCAGATTCTGCATCTGAGTGAGATTGTGTGCTACTTGGTTCTGCCCATGGCTTATTGTCTTAAGTGTTACAAGTGTTGGGACTTGATCCTTTTGTGTGGCTGAACAGTATCATAATGTGTGTATGTATCACATTCTCTTGTTGACCCACTGATGTCTGTATGCACTCACTACCAGACCCTTCCTTCCCCTCTTCTCTGGAAACTTTTCTTTATAATCTACTTTCAATATTCTTGGACTATTTACCTCTCTTTTTCCCATTTGTGACTCTGTACAGGTCATCACATCTTCCTCTAAGATCTCTATATTTTGTCAATTATTCTATTGATACAGTTATTATACTAAACTGAAATTCACTTCCACAAATCATGTGGTTCTAGCACATAGTAGGTATTCAATAATCAACTGAATATTGATACCACTGACAATAGAGACTGTGTATAATAACCTGACTTTTAGTGATAACTGTCTCTGTACTTAGCTTGGAGTGTGTGCACAGTGTTTTTTGAATGGATGAATGAATATAAAAGACATTGAGAGTTGTCATGGTTTTCTCATTTATCAGAGATTAAAACATTCTTAGACCACAATTGTCATTTAAAACAATATTTAAGAGAGATAAAGGGTAAAATGTGTCATAGAATTGATGGGTATGGCACAAATTTATAAAACACTTTGAAGTTTAGAATGAGATGTATTCCACACCACTCATAACAACAAACCCCCCTCATAGGAAGAGGTGCACCCCACAGTAACATTGCTATGGGTACACTAAGAAGCAACAAATCCCCCTCATAGGAAGAGTACACCCCCACAGTGACATTGTTACAGGTACAATAAAAAACAACAAACCCCCCCATAGGTGGAATGCACCCCCACAATAATATTGTTAAATGTACAATCAAAAGCAAGACTCCGTGACTCCTGCCTTATTACACTTTTCAACAAAAGAGTCAGAGAATTGTCTATCATATAGAAGAAACTTAAATAATTGGATTTACTAAAGGGGTGCGTTACATAGATGGCCCCAGACATAAACATTTTAAAATCTAGTAATTCAAAAGGTTCACCGGCCCTTGGCAGATTGCAGGAATGACTGAAATAGGGAGAAATGTGGGGTTCTACTCTTCCTCAAAACAGCAGACATCTTCTGTAACCACAAAGAGCATAGCTGTTGCCAATATTTTAAAGACAAGACAAGTAGGAACTACCAAGCAGTCACTGCGAGCACTTAGGAGAGGTGTAGTCACCAGAGAAGACAGGAAGAGAGTGGCTGCAAGCAAAGAACGCTGAGATGTGGAGCTGTTGGTGATGCAGAGGCAGCAACCACAGTCTAGTAAGTAACTGCAGCCAGGGCAAGAGAACGGGGAGTGAAAGGGATAGCAGTTGTGAAGCTGATTGAAACGATGGAGACCGGTGGAGGCTCACTTTGTTGAGTTGCATGGATGTCAGAGGCAGGTTCCAGTAGAGACGCAGGGGCTCACAGTTGGAAATAATCTTCACTAACGGTCAAATGACAGAATGAAGGTCTCCTTGTCACCCAATATGAAATGTATGGCCAACTAATAGTTTGATGATAAAAAAGTTAAAACTCAGGTTTCGTTTTCAAAATACATTTCTTAAGTGGTTTTTTTTTGTTTTGTTTTGTTTTGTTTTTTGTAGACTTTGGGTTTTCTCTCCTCTTCCTCCTCCTTTCCTTTTTGTCTGTTTTGATTTATTTGAGAGCCTTTCTGTTGTCCTCACTGCCCTTCAACTCTTTCTCAGCCTGACTCAACCTCCACAATGTCTGCCACTGTTCTCAATTTAGCCTCTATATTTTAGAACAGCTTTAAGTTTGTTAAAATTCCTGAACAGAAAATTCAGGTTTCCATATGCTTCATCCCACCACACCCTCCACCCACTTCCCTTTTTACTAGCATCTCAGTCTCTGAGGTGAATTTGTTACAGTTGATGAATCAATACTAAGGGAATATTATTTACTAATATTAATTATATTAATACCCATAGTCTATTTCAGATTGACCTCTGGGTATTATTTGGTTCTTGTGGATTTTGACACTTTGCTGTACCATGTGTCCATTACAATGTGTACTGGATAGTTCCACGGCCTTAACAACATCCCTGAGTTTCCTTTACCCCTCTTCCTTCCAATCACTGACTGTGTTACTGACACTATGGTCCCACCCTTTCAAGAATGCCACATAGCTGGGGTCATATATAGTGTGGAGCACCCCTCCCTTTTTTGTTTGCTTCTACTTAGCAGTAGACACCCACGGGTTTCCTGTGTCTTCTCATAATTTGATCGCTTATTTCTATTCATCTCAGCATAATGTTCGAGTCTGAGTCTAACCACAGGTTTTTAGTCCAATCTCCTATTACATTCTGGATTCCTGCCAGTTTTGAGCAATTGTGTGTAAGTGTTGTAAGCCATGTACAAGTTTTGTGTAGATATAAGTTTTCAACTCATTTGGACAAATCTATATGACCGTAAAGACTGGATTATATGATTAGGTTCTGTATGACTGTGAGACTTTCCCTACCCAGGGGTTGTACAATATTGCAAGGATGGAGTTCCTATGGCTCTGCACCCCTCCCAATGTTTGCTGTGGTCAGCCTTTGTATTTTAGATATTGTAAATGCACTGGCACCAAGGTCAGACTTTAAATTAATTTTGTCATCTCTACAAGAGAGGACCCCTTAAAAGTAGATTTAAATAGAAGAAAATATTCTTGGTAGGCAACTCTCCATATGCACAGCACCATGAGTTTGGTGTAAATACTGAAAACAAATCAGACAAACAATGTCTTGTACTTTGTTGAGATGTTAATTATGTCAGTGCCCTGCTCAGGTGACATGATGGCCACACTATTCTCTGGAGGTCTGTGGAGAGTGCTAAACAGGGCAGCTCAGGACACAGATATACAGGTATACAGATAAGTCAGGCATGCTTATCTATATGCTCAGGTTGTGCCTACGACCCCAGTCAGAAGTGTTCAAAGAAAAGAACAGGGTGAAGAAAGTGCTGAAACTGTCAAATATTTGAACACATGTTATGTTAAGCAGATTCCATTTCTGTGTCTGTAGATTGCTAAAGAAAGCTTCCCTGTTCTCAAAGATAAACACAAAAACTGTCTCACTAATACTCTAGTATTTGGGGTGAAGATTATATGGATTACTATCTATAAGAAGGCTTAACATATTGCCTGACATATGATAACTATTTAATATTGAGTTGGCTACCCAGTGGGAAACTGGAAGTCAGGATGGTCTGATGTTTGAAGTGGTGACATTTGAGCAAGCTGGCTAGCTCTCCTGGGAACCCAGACAAAGTGAAACAGAAGAAAGTCATGGCTGTGTCTGAAAAGGCCAAGAAGAGGAATGCTGTGTTGCAACAGAACATTATACTGCAAGAAAGGAATGAAGAGATACACAGCTTTTGTGATCCTGGCAGATGCCAGATGCCAAAAGCCTGGGAACACAGTGGTTCCTTTACCCAGATCTGTTTCAACTGCTCTCTCTCTTTTATCTCTGAACTCCTCCCGCCATTATAGAGTCAGCCATTAGTAAGATTATGTGATGTTAATGAGTTCTTTCAGTTTCTCCATCTGTGGGTTTGAATCACACCTGTCCCAGAAGTACCTGACTATCTTAACTGCAGTACATGCAGGGAATATTCACATGTGCTCATTATTCTAAAGAGATGTGGCAGATTTAGGTCTAGATATAGCAGGTCAGGAGAGTTATGACATTGTGAGATCACCCATTCAAAACTAAAAATGAGATACTAAAGAATATAAAGGGTGGAAGAAAGAAACTATTATTCAACTTCAACTTAAGGTGAACATGTTTATGTACTACCAGAAAAAAAGGTAATTTTCAAAAATTGTTTCGTTAGTTTTCATATAAAAGCAAGTAAGTTCTTTTTACAGAGTAACCCCATTCAGCTATTGATATTCAATAAACTGAAATAATTTTATTTTAAAATATAAAATATACTAATGATAAAATATATAACTTCTATATTTTCATCCTCACATCAAATTTTATATTGATTGTGTTCTCTTCTAGTGGTTTTGGAATTTCATTTAAAAGCGTTTTCAAATTGTTGGACACTTTATAGATAGATTCCCCGATGCCTTATATTTTAATGCATCTGTTTCTCTAAATTGAACTGAAATTTCTGTGTTTCTTTAATGATGTTGATTTCCTGTCATGCATACAGTTTTAGGCTCATAAAAAGTTGAGATATTCTACCAAAATAATGAATCATTGTTTTCTTGGGTTTTTGCAAGGAAAATACATCTTTATGTTTTATATCATAGTGAATTTCTCATTTTAAACTGTTTGTTTTTGAGATCTTTCAAAGTCATTAGCATGGGCTGAGAACATACCTCAGTGACAACACCCATGTAGGATACATGAGCTCTAGGTTCAAACCCAGATCCACAGGAAATCAGGTAGGGGTAGGGAGTAAAGAGGTAGAGAGGAAGGAAGGGAGGAAGCAGGGAGGAAGCAGGGAGAAGGCAGCAGACAGGCACAGAGGTAGTATGTTGTGTTAAGTCTGGAATTACAAGAATTGTAGGTATAATTTTGACACTAATAGTATCCTCTCCTAACATTCTAGGCTGTAGTTTTCAAAACTCTTTCATGGACATTCTTCTTACCCGGCCAGTCATGGCTGTTACGAAGAGTAGAGTGGCAGCAGGACTAGAGAGACATGAGGGCCAATGATCTCGCACTATTTTAAGTAATGAGTGAGACGGTTTGTGTTCTGCTCCCAGCACAGGGCCCACTGTGTTGGTTATTTTCAGTGGCACCATGTTGCAAGGATACTGCACTGTCAGTACCTCAAAGGATTCAGTTAAATCTGACTCTTGGAAATGCAACACACATCAACCTCAAGGTGCTGTGATGGATATGATTTTGTCAGTTACTGGAAACCTGCAGAAATATCTTGAGTTTTCTAAGTGCATTAATCATATTATGATACTCTCTAGAAAAAGGAGGTCATAATTCTCTAATGTATGGATTTGAGCAGCATGGTACATGCTTAATAATACAATGTTTGCTGGTGTCTCAAACTCCCAATCTCAGAAAAACATCCCTGGCCAGTCAGTATTGCCAACAATGCCCCATTTGTATAGTATTTACTATGTTCTAGACCAGGAAACTCATCAGAGCCTCATGACAAATCTATGAAACAGACACTATCATTACCCCCTGCTGTACAGATTAGGAAACTGAGGCATGGGTAGATTATAACATATCTTAATCGCCTCAGTTCCTTAAGAGACAGGGCCCAACTCTACTCCCTTCACCCCTGCCCATTTATCATTCACAAGGAAGGACTTTAGAAGAACTGAAACCATGCCCCACCTACAATCTTTTTTGAGACCTACACCACATTCTTTTAATATACTCAAAAATTTGTTAAGTAGTTTAAAAAGGAATTTCCCATTTGTTTTTGTGCCCTGAATGCTAGAAATCAAGGAAATAATCCTTGTATAACACAGCATTAGAAGTGTTCATTCTTTACAGAAGTAAACTGCACAAAAAATTCAGTTCACGCACACTTGAATAAATGGAAGGCCATAAAAATTGATCCTTATTCTGCACAAAATCAATATTTGACATCAGAAAACTTCCCAGCCACAGGAAGGAGCTAAACTAACAGAATGTTGTCCTGAAAAATAATGGGTTGTCTTCAACACCCAATGACTTGTGCAATGTCTGGTGCATGGAACCACAAAAACATTCCTGGAGATGACCCTGATGCCAGTATTCCCCTACCATTGCACATTACTGAATTGGTTACTTTATTCTTTTCCTATCATATTTTTCTTTATTCAAAATTGTATAGTTCAACAATGAGAGCACTGAGTGCCAACCCCTCCTAATCTGGCAATAGCCTGGATATATCACTGTCCCACCAAGAATGAATGAATGAGTGGTGAATGAATGATCGTGGAGAGAGAGAAGCAAGAGCATTGTGGTGACCTTAGTTCGTATCCAATCTTCAGTTTGGAAATAATATCTCTATCTCCTTTTAAATATAGACCTCTTCTCTCTTGAGAGAGTGGACACCCCCACTCTAATTCAACACTGTGGATGTCTGTTCTCACTGCAATAAGTTGCTTAAACTGTGAAGAAACACACATTCATCACATTCATATATGAAGACTGAGAAGGCCACAAAGAGTGGGCACTTATTCTTCACACATACGCACACATGCACACACACACATGTATACACACGTACACACACACACACACACACACACACACACACACTGCAATACTAGAACACTTCCAGATCTCAGGTAGGAATTAGAGCTGTGGAGATAGTTTTGATACCTGCTGGTGCACTCATTTCTATGGTGCCTCTGTAGGAGGGCCATCCGCCAAGGGTAGCAGAGTTAAGTCATAAGACCAAAGTGGGCTGAAAGAGAACAATATTTACTTCTACAGTCTTACATTAATTGACCACTAAGTGGCTGTTTCCCAGCCACATCACATGTTCTTTGACCTACACCTACATTTGCTGAGCCTCCCACGTTGTTAAACAGCATGCTGAAGGATTCTTCTCTATAAGACACTGTATATTAATTCTTTGTGGACCACTGATTCACAATATAAAGCTTTTCCCAACTTACTTGCCCCAAACTCCTCAGTTCTTGATTTTAGGGATGTGCTAGAGCAGTAGTTTTATGGTAAGGATGGGTATCTATTTATACATGGATATGTAAATATACATACATAAACCACATTTAGAATATTGTTTAAAATAGGAAGCATGGGACATGGATGTTTTCTGCCAAGGTTCCAGTTTTTAACTTGGGAAACTTTTTTTTTCTAATTAAGAAAATTTTTTCATTCATTTTACACATCAATCAAAGATCTCCCTCTTCTGTCCTCCCCCCCCCCCCCGCCAGTCTCCCACACACACACACACACAAGAAGGCAAGGCCTCCCATGGGCAGACACATCCAATAGAGGCAAGTCCAAGCCCTTCCCCCTGCCTCAAGGCTGCACGAGGTGTCCCATGATAGGTAGTAGTCTCCAGAAAGCCCCCTCATGCACCAGGCATGGATTCCGATTCTACCGCCAGGGGGCCCCCCAAGCAAATCAAGCTACACTATTGTCTTGCCATGCAGAGGGCCTAGTCTAGTCCCAGGCAGGCTCCACAGCCATGGATCCAACTTTCTTGAGTTCCCACTAGTTTGGTTTGGTTGTCTCTGCAGGTTTCCCCATTATGATCCTGATGTACTTGCTCATAGAATCCCTCTTCTCTCTCCCCGACTTGACTCCTGGAGCTCTGCCTGGTGTTTGGCTGTGGATTTCTGCATCTGCTTCCATTAGTCATTGGAGAAAAGCTCTGTGATGACAGGGTATTCACTAATCTGATCACTGGGGCAAGCCAGTTTAGTTCAGGGACCCTCTCCACTATTACTAGTAGCCTAGGCTGGGGTCATCCTTGGGGATTCCTGGCAACTTCCCTAGCACTGGGTTTTTTGCTATCTCCCTCCATCATGGTATCTCATTGCTTTCCCACTCCATCCCTGTTCCAGCTCAACCATCCCATTCCCTTATGTTCTCATCCCCCATCCCCTACCCTCTATTGCCCACCCCTCATCCCCAGTTCACTCATGGAAATCAGTGTGGTGGTTTCTCAGAAAATTGGGAATCAATCTTTCTCAAGACCCAGCTATACCCCTCTTAGGCATATACCCAAGGAATGCTTGATCATACCACAGGGACACATGCTCAACTATGTTAATAGCAGCATTATTGGTAATAGCCAGAACCTGGAAACAACTTAGATGCCCCTCAGCTGAAGAATGGGATTAAAAAAAAAATGTGGTACATATACACAATGGAGTACTACTCAGCAGAGAAAAACAATGACATCATGAAATTTGCAGGCAAATGGATGGAACTAGAAAATATCATCCTGAGTAAGGTAACCCAGACTCAGAAGGACAAACATGGTATGTACCCACTCATAAGTGGATACTAGACATAAAGCAAAGGATAACCAGACAACAACCCGCAACTCCAGAGAAGCTAGCTAACAAGGAAGACCCAAAGAGGGATGCATGGATTGCCCTGGGAAGGTGAAATAGATGGGAAACCCTTTTTGCAATATCTCCTTGCTTTGGAAAACTATTCAAACTCCTTTGTGGTCTATTTGAATGTGGGTTTGCATGATGAAAGTGTTGGCCAAGTAGCTCCTCCTTACACAGAGTAGCTCACATGCCTTTTGGTAAGTTTACCTGGCTGTAGTGGTTACAAATGAGAAATGTTAATGATTTCAGTATCATCACCACAAAATTCTATGCTGTATTTCAGTGTATAGATAGTGTCTTCCTAGAAAGGGCCACAATCTTTGTAGAATCATTCTAATGACAAATTTCTTGTAACTGTTTGTCTGTCATGCATATAGGATAACCAAAATGACTGGTCCTTGCAAGACACAACCAACTGTGTGCTTCCAGTAAATGGGCCAGAGTTGATTGCTTTGACCTAATGTTAAGAAAAATAGTCAACAACTGAGATGAGTTTAATAGCTGCTTCTGTTGAAAACACAGTCACTGTGAAGCTGTTTCAGGATTAACATAATTAGAAGGCCTAAAATAAGAGGAAATTGTTGACATCTCATGTAAAGATTGGAACTTTGGGGAAAGTATGCACAGATTTCTAGTATGTGTGAATATGTGATGAACTTGCTTGAGATGACATGTCAGAGGGCTGCCTTGGTGTGTGCCCACTTTGAACATCAGAACTTGAGTTCAGAGGAGATTCAAGACCTTTGGATGTAGCTTGATAATAGCAGAGACCTTTCACAGGCACTGCATGATGACACCAGAAAAATGAGCTGACATATCCTATCTGAATCTAGAGTCATTCTAAGTTGTTTGCATTGATGTTCCCTGATACATATGTCCATGAAAAATGGGTACACTAACTCCTTCAACCCCTATGATATGAGATCTCAGTTTTACATGTTCACCAGGGCATGTTGATTGCCTAGAAGGTGCCCAACTCATTTCTATGCAAATGTGAATTGAGGATTTCCCTTACAGGAAAATATTTAAGGGAATGTATTTAAGAATGCCAGAATAAAAATGTTTTACTTTTCCCTCTTACACTTCATTTAATTATTTTGTATGAGTATGTATATGCGTGGGTATGCATGTGCTATGGTGTACAAGTCAGAGGACAATTAGTGGGAAGTGGTTCTCCCCTTCCACCATGTGGGTCTTTTAAGGGATCAACGTTGAGTCATAAGTCTTGGTATCAAGTGCTTTATCCAGTGAGCTATCTTGCCAACCTGTAAAAAGCACTTAAAATTCATTTTCCCTGTTCATTCAAAATTACCATAAATATAACTAGTGATATGCTCAGTGGGTAAAGGTTTTTGCCAACAAGCCTGACCACCTGATTTGATCCCTGAGACATACATGGTGAAAGGAGAGAGCCAGTTCCCACTAGTTGTCCTCCTAGCTCCACATGTGGGTCATGCCAAGCAAGTACACACACCCTAATAAACAAACAAATAGTGTGCAACAATTTTACTTTCCATAACTATATAAAAAAGGTAGGGGAAATCTACATAACATGTTTAAATTCAAAAGAAATTCAAAGAAACATGAGTTTCCAAAAGAATCTCTAAACATATCAGCATTCAAACAAGAACTTATAAAAGAAAAGAAACATGGAGTAGAAATCGGCAGGGTGCCGGGCGGTCGTGGCGCACGCCTTTAATCCCAGCACTCGGGAGGCAGAGCCCCGCAGATATCTTTGAGTTCGAGGCCAGCCTCGTCTACAGAGCAAGATCCGGGACAGGCACCAAAACTACACAGAGAAACCCTGTCTCGAAAAACCAAAAAAAAAATAATAATAATAATAAAAATTAAAAAAAAAAGAAATTGGCATGGCTTAGAAAATAAATGAAAGAGGAAAACACTGAAGATATGAAAGCATATTAAAAACCACAGGAAGAGCATAAGAATCCATTTGAAAAATCAAGGAACAGGTCTTAAGGAATGTGTTTGTCTGGAGGATAATGTAGAGGAGATGACATGCAGAACAGACAAGGTACACCTTGCACATGCACAGATGATGTTTCCAATGGGAAAAAATGCAGTTTCTGAAGGAAACATTTCTGAAATTTAAATTTTAGCTAGATTTTGATTTCCATATTTAAAAGAGAAACATTGGGTTTCAGAAAATCCGATAGAAAATAATACCAAAGTGAATCTTTGTAAAAGACAGTAATTTCCTAAAACATAGTTTTTAAAAAATCAGCTTACAAGGTACAAGGAATCAATGTCAGGTAAATCTCAGGTGTATTTGGTACAGCACTGAGGACAGGGTGTGGAATAGTGTATCCTCCATGTTAATGTAAAGTAAGTTTGATCTGAACATTTGTGTGCAGGTAAATAATTTCACAATTATTTACAAATGGAGTACCTATGGAGTATATATATGTAAAAAGAGATGTTCTCAGGGAGACATTTTGTTGTAGATCCATTCTTGTTAATATCTTACTGAATATTATAATCCAGCTAGCCAAAAGATGAGATAATATTGGGAATCAAGGTGGATATTGCCTAGAAGCATTGTAACTCTTGAAATTTTAAATTTTTTAATGAAGAATTCTGACGTGAGAGATAACATGTGTGTTCAGGATGCCGGAAACATTTCCGCAGCCAAATGACTGGATGACTGAGGTGGACGCTGGAGCCACAGCAGATGGCTAGGTGACTCTGGGCCTTCAAATCCCAACAAAGAATTTAGAATTTTCCCAAGAACACCAGGAAGCCAGTGAAGATGTTTCCCAAGTAGGAGCTTTTTATATTTCCTGAGACAGTTAGAGATGCTGAGGATGACTGGGAAAAACATGGTTTCAGACAAGAAAAAGGAGATTTTAATCCAGCAGCTTCCAGGAGAAATACTTCCTGTTACCTGCGAATCAAGTTGTAGAACTCTCGGCTCTTTCTCCAGCACCATATCTGTCTGCACGCCCACCATGATGATAATGGACTAAACCTCTGAAACTGTAAGCCACCCCAATTAAATATTTTTCTTTATAAGAGTTGCTGTGTTCATGGTGTCTCTTCATAGCAATAGATACCCTAACTAAGACAGCATCCAAACATATACCATGCATTATATATGATATTGATTTAAACACACACACACACACACACACACACACACACACACACACACACATACTCACTCCCAGATTCTATTGTCTTTCAGTATCCAGGGAGCTGGGGGTTGATTCCAGGAACCCTTGTCAATACCAGAATTATGCAACTATTCAAGACCTTCGTGTAAAGTAGTATATATTTTTTTTCGATATAATCTAAACATACTCTCTTTTTAAAATCACTTATGTATTGTTTATCATGCCTGGTACAATGTAAATAGCTTATATAATACCTTATTTGAGAAATAATGACATCTGTTCATCTTAGTACAGATGCAATTATTTCCAGACTATGTTTGATCATTGGTTACTTGAACCCCTGAATGCAGAAACCATGGGGGGTGGTGGGGGTGGGGGCAGTAAAAAGTCTGCAATGAAGGCACTTCACACAAAGTGAACTACTTCAGGATTATAGAGCAGATTTTATTTCTCATTAAGCATTTATTTTAAGCAGCAGCTAGCTGAGCAATACAACAATACTAGTTAATATTTTAATGGGTCTAAATCCATGGGCCAATGAAGCATTTATCTGTAGCAAGACATATAATTAAGAAGTGTCGCTTCCTCCTGCTGCCTGTAACAGCAATAGGAAACGATTTCTGGATGGGAGTTTGGGTCTCTTTTTTTCCTGTAGAGTAAGTGTTCTTAAATATTGCCATAAAGCCCATGGGTGAGTTATAAGTGTCCTACTGATAGACCAAGAATGGATTCAGTATTGGAAATCCTTGCTTAAGTCTTTCCCAGTGGCTCTCTCTTTCTAAATTTTAGCTTCCACTTATGACTGAAAGCCCTGTACAGAGAGCCAACCAAATGAGTTGTTAATGATCACAAAATTTGTAAACCAATGCTGACACATTTCCCTACTCTACTAATGCATCTAATTGTTCTGACTGCAACTCTATCCTGGAACAGAGCTGAAATGTGAAATGTCCTGCACAAGCAAAAGGTGGTGCATGCCTTTAATCCCAGCACTCAGGAGGCAGAGGCAGGTGGATCTCAGTGAGTTCAAGGCCAGCCCAATCTACAGAGTGAGTTCCTGGACAGCCAGGGCTACACAGAGAAGCCCTGCCTCAAATATAAAAACAACAAAAAGGGTAAATTAAGTAGGCCATTTTTTAACCCCATAAATGTCCTTATAAAGACTTTTGAAAGTTCCCACTCTAGTGAAACACAGGTACAGAGCATCCCCATTTAACTGAAGGACAGTTAACAATGGACCTGAAGAATCCTTTCCTAGCAACACTGCCCTGTCTCCACACATCACCTCCTACAGAAGGAGAGGCAGGAGTGGCAGCTCACGTTCTTTCAATGGAACTACAGGCCATGAGTATAACTCTATGGTTCCCCAATGGCTACATCACAAATTCATTTCTAATGACCTCAAATTATTTTTAACTGAATAATCTTAGTATTCAGTCAAACATATAGGTGAGGAAGTCACTGGATCTTGAGGAAATTTTCATGAGATTTATGACAGATGAATATAAGCTGAACAGAGGACTTGGTATTCACTAGAAGTCACTTATTTGAAAAATATTAATGGAATCTTTTATTGCAGATACTTTTAGCATCTGGGAATATTACCATAAGCCGAAAGGATTAGGCTCTAGCCTTGCTGTCTTTATAGGTGGGAATTAAGGAAGACAACATGTGCAAACCTGGAAAGAAAGTCTAAACTTTACAGAGTGCGTACCTGCCAGGGGCCAGCCTCGGCTGGGGTTCAGGTTCTGAGACAGAGAAGGTGTGTTGGCACAAGGAAAAAGTCTGACCACCAGGTGGACTGCACTCTTTATACTTTGTTTTTTTCTACCATGAGCAATTGTATTATTGACTCTTATTTTTGACTTTTAAGAAATATATCATATTTTAAGAAATACATCTTAATCATTATAAAAGCTCCCATTGTTCCTCGTTATGCTTCCTCAAATACACTTCCCACCCCCTGCATAACCTTATTCTAGACACAGAGTTCGGCATTTTTGCAGCTTAACTAAATATCGAGCCAGATGCATGCTGCTCTCATAGCACTTATGTCAGCTGCAGCTACATAGTTAAAGTAGTTACAAAGTTAAAAAGTAACAGACATGGGTACAATGCTTTAAGGACAACAATATTCAAACCCAACCAATTCTTTCATGTCTGCAAGATATGCTTTTATATAGTTCCCTTTTCTATAAGAGATTTCCATGTCTCAATCTCTCTATATCCATAAAAGGCAGACTTCAATAAAGCACTCTTTTCCCATCCCACTATACCATATTTCTTCCACCAGTATAAGCTCCTATGTATGGTAACGATGATCTGTCCATCCCAGATTTTGCATTGCATTTTTTTCCTCTTGGAGCATACCAGATCCTACCATTGATTTTATATGCGTGGTATTCAGGGAACTTACTCTCAACAATTGGCACTATGTGTATTCCTGAGGCTTTTTCTCTATTCTGTGTATGCATGCCTTACCCTTTCCAGAACTGTGAGACATGGTTAACGTTACAAATGTTGTTTTCTCATATGTACCTAACTATCATTATTGAGTAAAAAAGTTCCCAGAATTAGGAGTTGTACTTAGTAATTCCAGATAATAAATTTGAGGAACATGTAGTGGGTAGCTGTTCCAGCTTTGACCTTGAAACACTGCCCCTAGAGTGACAGCAGGTAACTGCCACACCTGCCTATGACAGCCCCTCCCTCCGGCATGGCTGAGAGGAAGCCCCTTAAGACTCAAGGTGTGTAAGTGCTGGGCCCTTCTAGATACCTTGTGGCCATGGAAGCTGGATGGGAGATCAAGCCAGAGTTCTCTGCTGGATGGTACCTTATCTCTCCTATAACCAACCCCTATTGGCTGTAAGTTACCCCAAAAATAAACCTCTCTTGATTACCAGATAAGTTACGTGAAGTTGCCTCATTAAATACAGTTACAGGAGCATTAGCCCTCTGCTGATTCTAAGGGGGGAAATATTCAAGAAAGAACCGAATTTCCAGGGAAAATTATAGTATGTTGCATGTGTGACTAACAAAGTGAAACTAAAAACCACCCAAAGACTCAATAACATAATGAGAGCAAAAAAGAGCCTGCAAACTGCATGAATTTTGCAAATTCCTATGCTGTCCTGTGGTCTACTGGTCCTTGCCAAGTAAGAATCCATTTCCATGGTGCCTTGCCCCCAGGAAACTGGTTGGACAGGTCATCATATGCTGATCCAAAACTAGGCTGCATGGCTTCTGACGCTTACTACTGGCATCTGGGGTCCAAGATGAAGCCACTTTCTGTAACTGGCATGTCTTACATGAAAGGTTAATCATTATAACAGCCATAAGGAGTCCAGCGATTTCCCCAGATCCTCTATCTTACCTCAAAACGTCATGTGAGGGTGGGGACTTCATGGTTGTGGTATTTTTTTCTTAGTTTTGGTTCTTTATTGCCTGTTATTGCTTAAAACCTATTATGGTCGAACAAGCTATCACTACCTTCAGACCTTCATCCATGGTCATGAGGTCATAGGATTTGAAGCATTCTAAAATGTTTTTCTCAAATACATTTTTTAGACTTCAAGTAATTAATCTATAAAATGCATTTCTATTATTATGGCTCCAGTTGAGAGTTTTCAGAGTCTGAACAGGAAGACATGATCATCAAGAGTACAGTAGAAGGCCTCACACTCACCTGGCAGGGACTAGAACTAGGTCAGAGACCATGAATTGTTCTTCAACGTCAAGGATCCAACAGGAACCTAGGATCCCTTTGGTTAGGTAAAAGGTACTTACAAACAAAAGAAGCAAGACAAAATTCAGCTAGCTCACTTTTTCCTTAATCAAGAAACCACCCTCTCTGTTCCACCATAGATGGGAATAAACAGGTTCTCATCCATGGCTGTTCTGTCTGTTTAGTATGTATGTTCCAAAACTATGAGTACCAAAACAAATACTTTTAATGCTCAATTATGTTAAATAGCTCCATTTGAATTTTTCCCCTGAAATAAATCTAAATAAACATTGATAAACAAGACAAAGTATATTAGTAATGTGTTGTCTGAGCGTGTGATTTAGGGAATTAAAATCACAGCCAAGAGAGCAAATACATATTACAAGTTACAGTGCATCATGTGTGCCAAACTGAATTATTAGCAAATCACTGGATGACTGCAGCTGCAAAGGGCAATCTGTTTCCCTGAGAATCTGAAATCCACTTATGAGGCGTAACAGGGGACGTGACTGTGGATACATAGTTATTGGTTTGCATAAAATGAAACAAAAGAAGTGTTTCAGATTCCTTCTATGTGTACAAATGTAGAAGTCAAATTAATCAATTTTTCCCAAGGAAATGATTGGTATGAGCCATGTAGAGTCTATCCTCAAGTAAATGTCAATCAAAGAAGTTGAATATGAAGTAAGTGTACAGTAACTCTGTCACAACGAAAAGTAGAGATTCTGAGAGAAACGTAAGAAATGTAGGGAGAAAGTGTTTGAGTAGGAAATGGAAACTACAGACCTGCTTCCCTAGAACTGGATTGGGGCTTGGATTGGTTAGGAACTAGACAAGAAAAAGAAGAGAAGCCAAGATTGGAAAAAGAAGTTACTTAACTAAATACCACAGTCGCCCTCCAAAGAAGGATCCCTTCCATCTGGCTGAGGATTATGATCAACAGAAGCATGAAGTAAGCAAGGGACTAGTCAGGGCTAAAGGAAGTGGAAAGTCGGGGTTTGTGACTGGGAGCAGGGTGGGGGAGGGGTATATTTGCTACTGAGAGAGGGGGAGGAGGAAAGGATGAGAAAGCTCCCAGTTTAAAAATAAACTTGAGAGGCCATCAAATTTACCAAAGCATGTCAAACATGATCTGCTAATGTCATGTCTAAACACGTCAGCCATTCCATCTCACCAGATGTCAGTATTTCATTTACTGCAAAGTCATCTTGTATGAGTGGGGTGATTATTGTTGCGGTACTCTTGGTTTGGTTTGGCTGGACTTTTTGTTGTGGTGGTGGTGGTTCTCCATGAAAGGAAGGAAACAAGATGAATTCTGTGACTGGGTTAAGTAGCTTTGACAAAGAATTCACTAGGGGAGAGGTACATGTGCCTCTAGTTACAAACAGCTTAGACACCCAGCATCCTCATGGTGCATGAATTTAACGGGAACCCCACCCAGGGCATGGAGAACCTCAGTGGCCATCGTCAATGGCTTTGGGAGACTGTGTCTCTGAAAACTGAAAGTGCTACATATTTTGTATGCCTCCTATTGTGCAACTCCCACACTGCCCCACAGATTTCAGTAAATCTGAAGGAAAGGCTTTTCCTGTTTAGTCTGAGATACATACATGTTCAGCAATAAAGAACTCAGAATGCAGCCTGGGACCAAATTGTAAAGGATTTTAAAGTTCAAGTCTGGAATTAAGTTCAATATGACATCAGAATTCCCTGTAACTTAAAAGATCAGGAGGAGGGGTGGAGACTAGTGAATAAGAATTACTAGTTTAAGCTAAAACCCAACCTCAAGTCCCACTTCACTGTATCTAGATGCCTACTGGACATCCCATTGGATCTCTCTCAGATACCTCAAACTTGACTGTGAAATGTATCACTTTCCTTCCAAATGTACTTGTCCTTTATTTCCTATTTTGTTAGAGGACATCATTTCCTAGCTAGGAGTCTGGAGGCAGCCTATCTGCATTCTCCCCTGGTGAACATAACGAGGCAGTGGCTGCGCTGTGTCGTGTATCTGCTGCTCGTCTTCCATTTATAACCACCACCTCCTGTTGAGTCTCGGCACTCATAACTTCCCACTGGCATCTCTACAGTGTAATGTGGTAGGTGAGGGTTGGGTTCCCAGAGTTCATATCCTAAACCATTCTTCACCAGTTATGTGCTTCTGTCCCCTGTCCCTTCAATTCCTCATTTGTAAAATGTGGGAAATGAAGGCACCTTGAGTGAGTGAGTGAGGAGTGAGTGAGTGAGTGAGTGAGTGAGTGAGTGAGTGAGGAGTGAGTGAGTGAGTGAGGAGTGAGTGAGTGAGTGAGTGAGTGAGTGAGTGAGGAGTGAGTGAGTGAGTGAGGAGTGAGTGAGTGAGGAGTGAGTGAGTGAGTGAGTGAGTGAGTGAGTGAGTGTATTATGGAAAACATGAAGAATGAAATTCATGAACAAGCCATAGCTTTATCTAGATATGAATCTAGACAGTAAGACCTCACAGAAAAATGACAGAAATATAATGGAAGCCACATGTAATTCAAAATTTTCTAGAAAAAGATAAAATCAAACATTTTGCTGTAATGATATTAAAACCATACTATCCTATTAATTTATGACACTAGGCACACTTCAAGTATTCAATAGCTGCATGTGGCTGGTATCCATGTGGCTCCAATGGATGGAGCAAGCCTAGAGAGTATGACCATGGAGAGCAGGAATGCCACAATCAGTGAGAGAAAATCTTCAGAAGGAACCCTGAAGGGCAGTGTGATGAATTTATCCTGGCCATAGTGAATTGCAAGAAACAAAAGTAATTCTGGGAGGAGAAAAGCATAGTTATAAAAATAAGTAGAATCTGGGGACTACACTTCATGAATATTAATCATTAAGTCACTTTACTATAGCTTTCTTCATGTGTATACTGAGCACCTACTATGTGTATGTTTTATGTAGTGGGACCCTCTGTAATGCCACTGTGGCTAGCTGCTCCTCAGCCACTCCCTTCTACATTCCTCCAAATATACATTGATTAAAGTTTCTCCAAACATTTTACTCCACAATTTTTCTTCTTGTGTCTCACACATACAAAAGTTTTCATCACTGAGTTGCATATTTAACTGTTTCAGTCTCTGAACCCACTCTGTTGTTCTAGTTAGTTAAGCCATGGAAGCCTTCTTATATCCTAGAATGAAGGACTCAGAATGGTCCATAGGTGATTTAGATAACTTGGGTGACATGCATGCTTTATCTCCTAAGGTTTTCAAGCACAACCAGAAAACTAAAATTTCAAGAACACTGTCTTTTCCTTGTCTTTTGTTTTGCTGTTTGCTTTGTTTTGGTTTTCTTTTTTAACCCAGTACTAATGGTCACACTGCTTCCAGTTGTATGTAGGCATGTAAGACAGCAGCCTTGAAATCAGTTTTGACATAAATTGGGTACCCAGGAAGGTACAGTTTCTGCCTGCAGCTACTCTTCAGGTTCACTGGCTATGGAACACTCAAGGTGGCTGCTTTAGAAGACCTGTATTTCTCCATGCAGCTTTCAGTTAACTCATCTTCAAAGGAAGATGCTTTCATTACTGAGTAGTGAACAGGAAGAGATTTATTTTAAAGACCAGCAAAATAGAACAGCCTAAACAGCCTGCTAATGATGCTGTTTTCCCATTTCCTGCTATTGATGCATTGTGTGCCCATGAATGATGAGGCGAACTGTGAGCTCTAGAAATTCATGTTTTCTGAAGGAAATCCACTTCTACGCCTTGCAAAGCAGAAGTACAGGTGCAACAAGAAAGGAAACAGTACCAGCTGCTCCTTGGCTGTCATTCCTTAAAGAGAATTGGAAAGCAAACCCTGATTTGGAAGGATAACAGAACCGGGCAGAGGACGGCAGCAGTTTTCATGACTTTGGCCCCAGTTCTGAGAATGGTACCCTCACAAAGGAACCTCAACACACAAAGCTAGTGTGGGAGCTGGCTCCTGCCTACAGCTTGTAGTGCTACTGTCCTGCCAGAAGTGACTGAACCAGGAAATGTACACTGCATTAATATACTACAGGACAATTTAGGATATGATATAGCATGTATGTAAAAGCAAAACCAGTTGTTAAAAAAGTGAATTCTCCTACATAGTTGTATAATGTCACATTCCCAGGAAGTTCAGTGGGCTCTTGATTTTGTGTCTTAATATGTATAACACAAAGTCACTTTTTTGTGACTAACCTTTTTAGGAAAGGATTCTTGAGTGGTCTATTGGAATATAGATGACAGAAAAGCATAAGTTCCTTTTAGTTATAGCGTGTGTTTACTTTTGTATGTGATGTTTCTATGCCTTTAGAAAATAAGTTCTATGCCAGCTAGTGGAATAAATAATGTGTTAGAGTATGAAAAAGTGCTCAGTGAGGATTTGCTCACTTTGCTCTAACCAGCTGACAGCTTACCTTAGGCCTCATAGCATCATGTGTCACATCAAGAATGAAGGGGACAGAGTGACATCACCTGTGTCTTAAACAGAAACTAATGAACTGTTGGTTCCAATATTGCTTCTATGACACTTTATTACTTCATTTGATATTCTGAATCTTTTAAGAATTATGGGGAAGAATCTTCCTTATACGTGGTCAGTGGCTAGGAAAGGGTAATTACCATCTGTAAATTTTACGTTTGGAGAATGTTTCCATCTACTTATCAAATTATAAATCTTTCCAGCCATGCTCTTTATAAATTCGTAGTAAATGCTGCAGACCAGGCTATGTCATTTGGGTTGCAAACAAATGCTAAAAGAACATTCCAAGGGCATATCATATTATCACCTCTTCAAAGTGTGTGATTAGTGCTCCCAGCCATTTCATAGAGTACCGCTTCCCGTGATGCTGTTGGCCCCAGCATACCCACCCTTGTGCTGCTACTGTCTCTTCATATACTCACGACTCCCATCGGCTGTCAGGACCTGGACACAGAAGCTGGATGAAAAGGTGAATGAAATACCAGGGCACATTCGTTGCACGTAAGTGGAAGGAAATTTTATTTTCAGTCATGGTGTCTTCAGGCAAACAGCCGTTGGCCTGCTTTGCACCATCGCTCTCTGCTTGTGCCCAGAGAGAAGAAAATGTTGGAGAGGACCTGAGTGCTTTTCATGATTTCTTGTCCCAATTCCAAAATGCTTGTATGGGTCAGTTTGCAGCAAGTAAAAAGGGGAAAGGTTGTATATGGGAAGGAGTATGCTATGCATACACAGGAGCCCCGCTGGTCTGCAGTCTGCCTGGGTCAGACAGAGATGGTCAAGAAATGAATTCAAAAGTGGATGAAAGACAGCCCAGGTACCTCTGTGGCTGCCCCACACCCAAGAGCAGCCCACATTCTCACTTGCCCTGCAGCCATCTGAAGCTAGATTTGGGATTTCTGTTATGATAGGGGATTCTTCTAGACATCCGATCTCACTCTTTTCCCAAGGATTCCTATATCATTCTGACTCCACTGTACCTTTAGTGTAGGCCAGGCCTACAGAGAAATACTGAGCCATTCTAAACCATAGTGGCTTAATGAGCTCTATATTTGTCCCCTTGCTGTGGGCCAGCCTGGCCACCCCCTTGCTCCCATAAATGGTTCAAAAGAAGACATTTGGTTCCAGGCTGAAAAGACATCTGGTGCCTTCTGAAAATAGGCCGGCTTGGGGACTTGGCAGGGACTGAGAAGGTATGATATGTCATGGGTACATAGTAGGCCTACAGAAGCACTGTCTGGAGAGGGGGCTGTAGACAGCAGAGTACAGTTCAAAGAGCAGCCTGTGCTACCAAATGGGATCTACCAGGAATCAAGTTATGTGATCTAATCCAGATGGGATCCCCCAGGGATCAAACCATATAATCTAATCCAGATGGCATCTCTCAAGAATCAATTCATGTGATCTAATCCAGATCCCCCAGGGCAAAATCAAACCATGTGGTATAATGATAAACTCATTCAAAGGCTAGACAGTAAGAAATTTTTCTATTTTCTTCACTAGTTTCTTTTGGATGTTTTATTTACTTGTTCTTAGCTATACGTACAAAGGAGAATCGAACACTTCAAATTTCCTGTCTCTTAGACCACTTGCCAGGCCACAGCTGAGGTGCAGTAGTCAGCTGAGGGTAAGGTCTGTTACAAGGACTTTCTCCTCATTAAAGTTTGCCCTCTTCAGGGTTCTCTGTGACAGAGCTGGCAGCCCCAGCCAGAACGATCCAAGTGGCTTTCACCTCATTGCTTTTCACTTCATTGCTCTTGGCTTCCTCGGGAATTGTTTAATTGGGTTACCATTGTCTTTCTGGCAAAAACATACAAAAGGGGACACATTTCTAAAGTGGGGTCTTAATCTCCCGCCCTCAGTGGGCTGATTAAGCAAAGGCAGCCGCTTGACCAGCCTGACCCTTCGTGTGAACACAAACAAGATACAGGGCCAGCTGCTTTACTTGTACCTTATTTAAAAAAAAGAAAAAAATCCGAAATAAGAAAGGTGAGTGAGAGCTTCAGAAGATCTCTTCCTGAAGATACCTCTGGAGACGTCCCCATTGAAGGACCTTGTTTAAAATGATTTGTCCCTGCTCTTTCCCATTATGCCCCCCACCCCCCATCTTCTGCTAGGAGAACATTCGAACCTCTTGAGGAAAATGCGTTTACATCTTTCGGTAGGATTTACCAGCTGGGGGAGTTGAGGAAGGGGAAAACTACGAAGTCTTAATATCAGAGTGGCACAAAACAAATAGATCTCTTTATTTTGCCTTTAGCAAAGGCTTGTTTTCTAGGCTCCAGGTTTTTCGTGTACCCAAGGACGGATCCCTATGTTAGGTGCTTCGTGGCTGAAATAGAAGCAAATCTTGGGTTCTCTCTGACCTGGGGCAGAACTTCGGAAGGAGGCGTGTTTGCAGCGAGTGCCTACGGGCACATGGGTTCCAGTACCTTCTGCCTTTAGTGCTCAGCTTGTAAACCGCTTGTTCCTGCACTTTTGTTTCCTTGGCTTGTGGAGTTTTGAAAGTAGCACAGAATGTACCAGGATAAGCTCAGCTGGAGGTGACTGAATGGAAATCCTGAGGAAACTGGCCGAGAACTGTGTGCAGCCGTGAGGTGGGCACAGCTGAAGGTACTGAGGTCCTTGGAAAGAAGAGAACATTCTTCAGAGGACTAAAGGAAACAGATTGGAACTCAGACCAAGCATCTGTGGTATTTCAAGGAGAGTGACTCTCCCTAAAGTGTGTCTATGAAAGGAAGACCATAATAATACAAGCTGGCATTTATTGAACATTTATTATAAACCGGAAACTGTGCTAAGCACATTATCTCATTGTAATCTGCACAACAGTCCCTAAGTGCTTTAATTACCCCGTCCATAGACCAGGAGACTGAAGTGAAGTCAGCTCAAACACATTGTCCAACATGACAGAGGACGCAGAGGGGCAGAGCTGGCATGGAAGACAAAATAGGCTCCAAAATCCAAACCTAGAACTTGAGTGGAATCCGGACAGTGAGTGGAGCGGAGGAGAGAGGAGGTCGCAGGCAGGCGTCCTGGTTGGGAGTAGGGTATGCAGTCTAGGAGAGGACGACAAAGGTTGAAATGCTTTCACAGGGCAGAGCGAGGGTGGGTTTTCAGCCAGTTATTCACCAATTCTTTATGCTTTGGTTACCGTTTTTTCTGCCTTTGTTTACCTTTCATTCTTTCTCCTTCAGAGACAGCTAGTAAATCTCTCATTCCATTCCTGAATTTGTCTAAACTTCCAGTATTTCAAGCTTATACAAGCTTCTGGCCCACCATCTTACTGCTGTTAGAGAATAACTAGTCCATTGTCCTGTCTGAATTCCACTGCTTCCTTTTATGTGAAGGGAGAGGGTATTATAGGACATGGAGTGAGCAACCCCCTTCCTCATTTAGTCCATTTCCATAAGAAAGCAGAGAAGCATTCTTCCCCTTGGAAAAAGAGGAAGGAGCTGGGAGCAGCTGCCCAAACCAGCCAACATCTCTGTGCACCCACCTCTTCAGTCACTGGGAAGTCAATACTGCAGCCTGTCACTCTTCTCTGAAAGCTAGAAGCAGATGTTGAGTCCTCGATGTCCTCAAAGGCTCCAGTGTAGCCAACAGCTATGAGTAATGGGGTTTTGTTTTCTCCTCTACACAAGCATTTCATTGTATTTTCCATATTATCCTGTCTTAACTGCTGTGATACACTCAAAGAAGATAATCCAGGCCACAGTTCTGGTCTTGTACAGAACACAGAATATTTGCCTGGATTCGGCCAAATTATCTATAGCCTTTAGGCATGAACAATGTAGGCATGGGTCTTAGTGTTGTCTTATCTCTGAGTCTAGAGCTGAAACAGGAGCATACAAAGGGAGGAGTTTTAGGTCACTATATTTTCTCATGATGGTTGCCTCCATAAGATATGCTAAGTGGCATCGTAGATCTTGTAGTGGTCTAAAATATGAAAAATATTCCATCTCTTATTTAAGGCATTGAGCCTAAGTCGATTGAACCCCACCTTTAAAAATTGTATAATCATTCTTTTAATTCTCTCTTTTAGTTAGTTGTCTGCTTTTCCTTGTTGACCAGACTCAGCCAGACTCTCCATCTGAAAGAACTCGCTGAAGCTTATGTCCAGAAAATTACAGAACCTAAGACAGAAAACACTCCTCAGCTCTTACAACCAGACTCCCTTTATGACATTATGACTAGGACACTCTAGGCTAAACTGACCGTAAACAGAGATGATCAACAGTGATTAAAGTTACCAAAGAAATAGCTAAAAAGATTGAAAGTTATAAAAGAAAAGACTGTTAAGATGAGCAATGATTGCATCCAGTCCTGAGATACAGCACCTGGGTGGCTTAAATGCTAACAGGTATAATTTATACTTCTGAAGAGTGCCACGCGAAATGGCAGTGCATCTTTAAGAAGCCATAGAGGTTCGTGCTTGAGCTCCTGCCTCTGTTTCTGCCCCCACCATCACTGAGTCCATCACTCTAGCCTGTAAACCAAATGAACCCTTTCCCTCCCGAGGAGCTTTTGGTAGTGGTGTGTATTGCAACTACAGAAAGCAAACAAAGACAGCGGGTGCTTGCTCAGTAGCTGATGGTTATTTGCGGCACTCTTGCCCCCAAAAAGTCATGACACACGACAGAATCCACTAACAAGAGTGTTATCAAGACAAGGAGAAAGATATAGAGGTGATCAGGCCTCTGGAAGGACACCTGGAGAAAGAGGACAGGGGAACATGGGCCCCGCCTTATAAAGGCCAGGACGCACCTGCGTACACAGGCCCATGTGGCTATTCCATGCGACTACCTGACCAGGTAACCATGGAGCATGGGTCACACAGGACGTATGACCTGGAAATGACTAGGCGGAGATGACTAAGTGTCCTGCCCGGCATGCACGACCATGGGGGCGTGGTTGGAATTTCTATCACTAGTGGACATCCCATTTTGCTGTTGTTTGGTTTGGGTTGGCTTGGTTTTTGAGAAAGAGAGAAAAATGAGAATGTGGATTTACTTCAGGTGTACGATTCTCAATGAAGGAGAGGTTTGGTATTTGGAAATGTGAGAGGGGAGCTTGGAACCCATAAACCGTGAAGAACTCCACCTTCCCTTTGGATCTCTGTGCTGTTTATAGGCATCTTCATTAAAAAGTGAACATGGGAATTCACTGCAAATGGAATTCCAACCAGGTTATTTTATTACATAATTAATAGTTATAGTTAAGAAAGTCACAGGGGAAAAATAAAAGTTCCCCACTGAGATTTTTAACATTATCTGATATTAAATATTTTCATATCTTTTCAAACTCACCCTGCTGCTACTCAATTTATAATGCAGAGAGGAATTTTTATAAATAATGAGATAGGTCATTCTTTTAATACTATGAGCTGAACTTTGTCTTCTAGTAAGGTATTTTAAACTGCAGTATACTAAAATAAATATCCATGGGAGGTCAAAACTGTACCAGGAAACATTAAAAATAAATTCAGTAGGTTGTATCTATTTCAACATTAAATCCTGCAGAATTGTGGATAATCACAGAGAGCACCATTGATTACTAACTTTACTAATTAGATACAAAATACTCATATGTAAATGAAGAGATATATTTGAAGACATTTGCTGCAATCCAATATCCTGTGTTCTTAAAGTCCTGGCTGATGGCAAGTCCCTCCTCTCCTGAATCTTACTGATGGCACCAAATGTGTAGGGAGTTTGGTTACTGTATGTTTAAGCATAGTTAAAGTGAGAACCTTAGGGACTAAAGACATGTCTCACAAGTTAAAAGTATGCACTACCTTTCCAGAGGACCTGAATTCAGTTCCCAGCACCAAGGTCAGTCAGCTCACATCTATCTGTAACTTTCCCTCTAGGGAACCCACACCTCTGACCTCTGTGAGCTCCTTCAGGCACATGCATACACATTCACATAATTAAAATTAATTTTTAAATTAGAACCTTAAAGTATTCTATTATACAGCCTTACAAACATCATTATCCAAATATCAAGGAGTTAATATCTATTAATTTTTAATTAATGCGCTTTATTTTCATAAGATTAAGCTACATTTACGTAAGTATTTTCCAGTAGTATTAATTTTGTA